>OU862913.1:8638165-8823410 GCA_917880885.1 Limnephilus marmoratus
ATTTTAACCAAAGAGTTTCAAAAAAAAAAATTAAAATAAGCTAAACTTTGCAGTTGAAATTAAATAACATAGCTAATCGAAAGTATTGTTTTATGCATAAGGCACAAATTTCCAAATGTTAACGTTAGTTAATACTTAAATGAAGTTCAAAATTAAAGATAACGAATTAACTAGTTTTTTTAAATTAATTCCAGTATTCTTATTTTTGTTTGTTAGACTGAAATTTTATTGTTAAATGAAAAATGAGTTTATTTTAATAAAGAGCTTTGTATTTTTCAGTTCATTCATATTTTTTTTATTGTTAATCTGTCTGGATATTATATTTGAACTTACCATTAGTTTTCAGATTTGGGAATGTTGAATTTTATCGAAATTAATACATTTCGGGGGGGAGTGTTAAGAATAGTGACATCTAAGGGATGATTGCTGTAGATAATCATTGATTTAATCTTGATCAGGTTATTAAGAAATAATGAATACTAGAGACATCTGGGTGATTTTTATTGAAGCTAGTATTACTAACTACCTAGAATAGGCCACGTGACTCAGTAGGTGCCGACCGCCATCTTTATTATTATTGTCTGTTGTCATAAGCCTGAAGACGGGTATTTTATATTTTTAATAGTATAAAAAGGGTGTTGTTCAAAATACTTTTCTCCCTCGCATTAATCGATCCCTAGGGTACAGTTACCTTATTGCCCCAGGCGGGGTCCGGGCCAAAATAATTTATAAAGTGTTGATTTCATTGTTGTAAAGTCAAAGTGATTGAAAATAAAAACTACTCCATATTAAAAAGTGTTTTAAAATATAAAAAAAGTCCACTACCCCGATGAAATGAAGTTATTGACAATTATAATCACGCAAATTTCGTTCATTAAAGATATAATATTATTATCCAGTAAGGATGCGTAAGTGCGTTGTTAAACTTGATTTTATCGAGAAGGAGTAGTTACAATGGGGACATGAATGAGGCTTTTCTCAAGTATGGGTGCGTAAGTGCACCGTTAATTGTGGTTTGAAAAAGAAAGAGTAGTTACAATGGGGACATGAAAATAGTTTTTCTCTAATATGGGTGCGTAAGTGCACCGATAATTGTGATTTGACAGAGCAGGAGTAGTTACAACGGGAACATGAAAAAGATTTTTCTCCAGTATGAATGCGTAAGTGCCTTGTTAAATTATTTTTACCTGAAGAGGAGTAATTACAATAGGAACATGTAAAAGGTTTTTCTCCAGTATGGGTGCGTAAGTGCACTGTTAAATGTGATTTGTTTGACCAGGAGTTGTTACAATGTGAACATAAAAACGGTTTTTCTCCAGAATGGGTGCGTAAATGCCTTGTTAAAGTACATTTTCTTGAGCAGGAGTAGTTACAATGTGGACATGAGTGAGGCTTTTCTCCAGAATGGGTGCGTAAGTGCCTGGTTAAATCTGATTTTTTTGAGCAGGAGTAGTTACAATGTGGACATGAGTGAGGCTTTTCTCCAGAATGGGTGAATAAGTGCTTCGTTAAACTTGATTTGTCTGAGCAGGAGTAGCTACAATGGGTACATAAAAAAGGTTTATGTCCTGTGTGAGTGCGTAAGTGCCTTCTTAAACGTGATTTGTTTGAGAATGAGCGGTTACAATGGAAACATGACTGAGATTCTTCTCCAGGCTGCATCAGTACATTCAAGTCCGTTATAATGTCTGAAAAAGATTGAGGATAAAGTTCGATTAGCATATGTCTATAATGAAACGAGAAAATTATTGAAGAAAATTAAAACAAACAAAAATCTATATTACCTGCAGCAGTCTCTGCAATACTTTTAGAGTGGTCTAAGCATTCTTTTTTTACATCTGTCAGGTCTATGTCTATTTCCGTGTAAGGGATACTCTCTCCGTCTTCTTCTCTGGATCCTGGTTTTGCCTTGATGGGTACAGTGTCCACATTACTGGTACCTGGAATAACAAAAACAAATCATTGATAATATGAGTATGACGTATTACATTTAAAATTCGTTGTGGGTCGGTACTATTAATGATATTATATGATTTATACTTGTATTTATTGTTGGATTGATTCATTAGTTTACCAAAGATCCTGCTGATAAGCTATTTGCAGTAACTAAGCGGGTTTAAAATATTGGATAAGAATATAATATTATAAAACGGTCATTATTATTTTTTGGAAGGAAATAAATTTTAAAAATTAAGATAGCCAATCAAATGTGACATTTGTCGGAAGTACCAATCTTATAAAATAAATTCTCTAAATAATAATAATAATAATGTTTATTCCAGGATGTGGGGAGGATAGTGCAATCCCACACGTCCCATAAAGTTGTACATATTTACACAACAGATAAAGTAAAAAAAAATAAATAGAACAAACAAATGATAAAGACATAAGCGATAATAGAAATAAAATAAATAATCAATTATAATGTAGGACGTGGTCTGGAGTGAGCTCGGGCCCAGCGCTCGCTCAGGCGTGGCGCTTGGTGCTGGAAGGCTGCGATCACCACTGTGTTATCGGAAGCCATTAGCCGCATCCTGGCTCCAGTGACCCGGTGTCTCATCAGACCGGCGAATCCGTGTAGTCCTAGCTCCGTAAACATTGAAGATGCGCTGCTGTATCTTCTGTATCCTCGGCGACTTACGGCAGGCTTCTGCAATAATGTTAATGAGGGAGTGGGAGGTAAGTCTCCAATTCAAATAAACAAAAAGCTCCCACGCTCTGATGAAGCTCAACCTTTCGAAGATTTCCTGAATAAGTTTTGGGAAAACCTCGCAAAAATTACAGGTGCTGTCACAGAGGGTAGGAACAAAATGAATAAGGAGGAGAAACAAGTTGTCGCTCAAGCGATCGACATAATTAAAAGAGACCTAGTTATCCTGGTTGTGGAGAATGCGTCGCTGAAGGCAAGGGCTAAAGCCCTCGAGGAAGTCATTACCTCTCAAGCTGGCTTAGTTGAAAAAATCGACCTTTTAATCAAACATAAACCCACTGTTGCCCCCCCCTCAGGCGGAAAACAAACAAACGCGGGCAAAAAAACGTACGCGAGTGCGGCTGGCGCTACACCTAGCGCCTCAATCTTTATCGATGGACAGGAGCGCGGTTTACCTCCTCAACAGCCGACAGTATTATTCTACCCCACGGTACCGGAAGGTAAAACGTCGGAGGACACTAAAAAAGTGATCACCTCCATCCTAGATCCAAAGTCAGACGGATTCCAAGCGGTCCGCACTAGAAGTATTAAGGGAGGAGGTTTTCTCCTGCAGACATCCAGTGCCGGGGGGTTGAAAAATATACAGAAAGCTGCCGAGAAACTATCTGCTAGTGGTATAAAAATGATCAGTCCACAGGGCCGCCTACCCAAAATCGTACTTTACGACGTCCCGAGGGGTGACGTCTCCAAAGATGCCGCCCTATTTGAGGAGATCTTCGTAAATAATATCACAGGGAACTGCACCCTCACTAAGGACGACCACCTCAGAACCATGCGGAGGGTATCACTTTTTGGTAGGAGGGATGCCCCTACCATGAATATGATTATTACATGTCATCCTGACTGCAGGAAGGTTCTAATAGACAGCGGACATTGCTACTTTGGGTGGAACGCCTGCCGTGTTCGGGATTATCTGGGTGCAACGAGATGCTATAAATGCCACTTGTATGGCCACGTGAGCAAATCTTGCACCCAGGAAACGACAACATGCCGCCACTGCGCCGCAACCGGCCATGACTATGAGGATTGCCCCAAAAAAGCACTGGCCGCTGTCTGCGCTACCTGCTCAAGGTTTAAAAAGCCGGCGAACCACTCTACGGGAGATCGTGCTTGCCCTGCCCACAGAGCGGCTATAGAGGTACAAGTACGTATGACGGACTATGGCGGGCGCTAATTCCCTCACCATTGGTCAGGCGAACCTGCAAAGGTCTCGGGTGGCCACCCTGGAGACTCAGCGGGTGATGTCTGACCTCGGCATAGACATCATGCTTATTCAGGAGCAGTACGTGTGGCAAGGCAAAACTCCTGGAATTAATAGTCCGGGTGCGGTGCTCGAGGTGGGTTCCTCTCCGGGTGCGGGTGTCCTGGTCAATACTTCCTTGATCAGACCCCTCCTCTTGGGAGGGCTCTCAAACGAGTACCAAACCTGTGTATCCATTAAATTAGCTAATACGGAAATCATCGTGATCTCCGTTTACTTTAAGTACGGTAATCCTGTTGAACCGCATATTTTGAGCTTAACGCGAGCCCTTCACAAATTAAGAGGTCGAAACGTAATTATCGGTGGAGACTTCAACGCGCGATCGCCTCTCTGGTTCGACTATAACGGAATTCGGACGGAAAGATCCTTTGCTGTCGAAGACCTTATTGCGGCGCAAGGTCTGTTCATCCTCAATGAACCGGGCATGCTTTCTACTTTTTCAGGACCCGGAGGCGAAAGTAACATTGATCTCACTCTATGTTCTAGATCTGTTGCGACTAAAATATCTCAGTGGAAAGTTCACGAGTGTGCGTTAGTTTCTGATCATAGACTCATCACTTTTTCTGTGGGTATTCCAAAGACAGAAACTCCACGGTCTACGTGGAATTTCAGAACCACAAGGGCGGATTGGGATAAATTTGGGGAGGCGCTACGCCAATCATTAAGGGGCTTTCACGACGTAGCAGCTAGGGAACCGGACAATTTGGGGAATTTTTTCAACGCGGCGGTGGTATCGGCCGCAGAAGCCTCTTTGGGAAGAACTAACCCTAAAAAGGCTATTCGGACGCCGTGGTGGACACAAGAGCTGACTTTGCTGAAGGGTACATTTAAAAGCGCTTACAGGAATCTCAGTGTGGTCAGGCAGAGCTTATGCTCGCCCGAAGAGGCTATTGTCCTCCAAGCCCGCTTTAGGGCCGCACGAGGTGCCTATCGCTCGGGTGTCCTTTTGGCAAAACGAGCTGCCTGGCATAATTGGGTTAATGAAGTGGGTAACGCCAACCCGTGGGAAATCCACAGCGTCGTTGGAAAAACGGGAAAAGGATCTGAAAGTTACTTGTCGAGCGTGGTGCTCGGGAACGTTGAGAGTGTCGATGTTACCTCCACTCTTGAGACACTTCTGGGCAAGTTAGTTCCGTTAGACTCAGTAATAGGGGAAAGTGTTCACCATAAACAGATTAGAAATCTGTCACGGCTACCACCTAGTGAGCCCGCCCAGGGGAACGGCATGCCACCGTTAAGTCGAATCGAAGTGGAAATAATAATTAAGGGTTTGGGTCCGAAAAAGGCACCGGGATTTGATAGATTGAATGGAATAATTGCGAAGAATGTCTGGATCCACGCCAAAGAGGAGTTCTACCAGGTGTTGGAGACGTGCTTGCGTAGGGGAAAATTTCCTACGGAATGGAAGAAGGGCGTGCTCCGGATTATACCAAAGGGTAACGGTAAGCCGAAGACGGACATAGGAGCTTATAGGCCTATAACATTATTGCCAATTCTAGGCAAAGTTTTGGAAAACATCATCAAGCACCGACTACACCTCACCCTAACGCCGCCCAGCGATCTTCAATTCGGCTTTGTCCCCGGCAAATCCACGGAGCACGCCATTAAACATGCGCTTGAATGGGTGAGGGTATGCCAAAAGAGGTACGTTATAGGCATCTTCTTGGATATCTCGGGTGCCTTTGATCACGCGTGGTGGCCGATGATACTTACCAAGCTGAAAAGCAGGAACTGCCCGCGTAAACTGTTTGAGATTATTAGTGACTATCTAAGTGGTAGGACAGTTATCATAGGGCACGGGGACGTTTTAATCACCCGAACAGTCGACATGGGATGTCCGCAGGGGTCGGTTCTCGGACCCGACCTGTGGAAAATCTTGTTCGACGACTCCTCCAGGTTGCCCTTGCCTGAAGGTTGTATATCGGTCGACTACGTAGATGACAAATTGTTTTTGGTCTCTGGGGACAGTAGGAGGGAAGTGGAATCTAAGGCTGAAGAAGGTTTACAAGTGATCCTTGAATGGGGACAGAGAAATAGACTGAACTTCGTTCCCCACAAGACCGTGGGCCTCCTCATGAAGGGCATGCTCAGCCGAGGCAGGAACCCCTTCATCAGAATGGGAGGCTCATCCATCCGATTTGCAGAAAACACCAGGTATTTAGGCGTAATTTTAGACAGATCTTCTTCATTCCTGGCCCACGTCAAGAACGTCTCCGACAGGGCACAAGCCCTGTTTCAGAAACTGAGAAGACTCTCAACAGCCGAATGGGGATTGCGCTCTCCGGCGATTCGCCTGCTGTACAGAGGGGTATATGTGTCGCAAGTATCATATGCTGCCTCTGTGTGGGAGCATCGCTTGGATAACGTCTTGATAAACTCTGCTCTTAAAGGACTCCCCTGTTGGCGCTCTTGGGCGCTTATAGGACTGTGGCCTCAGATGCACTACCGGTTCTGGCCGGCATTCTGCCGATTGACCTTGAAATTAGGGAAATATTGACCAAAAAGGAACTTATTAGAGGCAGGGCTGCTGTCCACCTGGGAGTCGAGCTGACACCGGGAGGAGTCGTGGCCCTCCCTGGCTTGCTCAAAGCGATGCGCGAGAGAACGCTGAGTGTATGGCAAGAGCGATGGGATAGGTCGACGAAGGGCAGATGGACTTTCTCCTTCTTCCCTTCAGTTAAATTCAGAATGGAAGGGGCATACATTAAACTAGATCACTATGTGACGCAGATGCTTTCTGGGCATGGGGAATTCAGGGGTCGGCTTCATAGCTTGACCCTCTCTCCTCACCCAAACTGCGCATGTGGTGATACTAATCAGGACGCCAGGCACATTCTGTGGCACTGCGAGTTGATGAAGGAAGCACGAGAGGAAATGTTGGATGGCTTGCGCGGAATAACAAGACCAGCGTGGAATGCTGACCTTGTGTCGAACAAAGAGAATTTTGAATGCTTGAAAAAGTTTGTCAAGTCCTGGGTAGAGAGATGGCCTGTACTTAGAGTCGCCGACCTAGATTAAATTCATCTTTGTTTCAGGTGCCACACGTATTGCTCCCGTCTTCTTCTTCGGTCCTCCTCTATTACTCTTTATTTAGTGAATATGCTTTGAACTATCTATAATATAACTTATGTGACCTATAAAATACTGATAACATCTGTCTATTTTTTTTTTCTTCTGATCTCTGCTAACAATGATTTATGTTTTTACCTCGACAGGTCATGTTGGTGTTGGTGATCGATATTAGTGATGACACTAATGCTCGATATATTATCACTCTGAACTGATTCTGTAATTATGTTTCACATGTATAAATGCTCTTATTATTTTCTATTTTTCTGTATTAGTTTTGGTTTCCATTCTTTGGTGGCGCAACTGAACTGAACATGTTATGTATCGTCATTCCCCCATAGAAAGGGGGTGGGATAGACCCTGTCCATGCACATTGCCAGACGAACACACACCAGAGTGGTCTTCCCGCGATCCGCCTGCGCCTCCCCCATCGTCATGCGTAGGCCTGAGGCGTAACCGTGCGGTCTCGATGTCCTTCCGTCCCCCCTCCGGTAACCCGACGCTCATCTTTTCCTCAAGGTCTTCAAAATCTTCCCCTTCTCTCCCAAGTGCATTTCTTCGAGGCAAAATCGGGGAACCGGCTAAAGGGCGCGGACTTCGAGCATCGTCTGCGGTTGGGCCGATAGCCATACGTATTCTCATTGGGACTGCCCGGTGGTCAATGGAATACTTTCTCTGGCTCTTCTTTTTATATATTTTATTTTCTTTCCGCTATTATAGTAATTACTTACATTATAACATAATCATATAACTGTTTTTTCCTCATTACTTATTTTATTTACAGAAGGTTTCTTCGACTGGTCTAGCCGTTATTTTTATTTTTATTTTTCTTTTACTAACACTGTTTTCTCTTATTGATGTTACCTATTTCAGAAGAATTATTCCACGGGCTGCTACTTCTATTTATCTTTTGTATAATTTTAATGTAAGTACTTGCATACTGCTTACTAACCCCGTATGCATGGACATTGGAGGGTCTAGAGTCGTTCAAATAAATGTAGCTTCGTTCAAAAAAAAAGTAGAGTCTTGAGGTGTGCGGTGAAGGAGGAAACCATATGTTTCCTTATAACGCCGTTGGGAAAGTGGTGGGTCCCCTCCAATGTATCTTCTGTATCCAAATATAATTCTGCAAGCATCATTATATTGGATCCGGAGTCGTTCTATTGAGCTGGTACGGTAGTGACACCATGTTTCACATGTATATAGGTTAGTGCAAAATGCATTGAACAATGTTTTTTTTACAGTGTTACTGCATTTGAAGAATCTTCGGGCAATCATATTAGACAGTATACTGATACTTCTCCGCTGTCGTTCAATATCACCGTCATCCGAGAGGTCTTCAGTAATAATGTGTCCCAAGTATTTTACATTCTTAGATGCGTTTATGTTTTCCTCATTAAGTTTTACAGGGAGCATTGTCTCGGGATTTTTTCCATGGTGGAATGCAATTAGTTCCGTCTTCTTGGGGTTGTACATCATGTTGTGGTCATTTGCATATTCTTCACAGATTTTTAATAATGTTCTCAACCCCTTGATCGACGGAGCTAGGAGAATCATGTCGTCCGCATAACTTATGTGATTTAGGCATAAATTATTAATACGACAGCCCGCCCTGGTGTCCAGGCGATTTGATAATTCGTCCATGTATACATTGAACAGGATTGGGGACATACACCCTCCTTGCCTTACTCCTGATCGCAAATATATGGATCATCAGTTCAGTTCACCTACCTACGGTGCGACTGTATTATTTTTTCACTCCTCGTATTTCAGTTTGTTAGTAATTTTTTATTCCAATTTAAATACGAAAAGTTGTGTCTACATAAAGTGTTTTGCGAGGGCTTTCGCCCCGTAATATTTTTTTTCCGGTTATCTACCGGGAAGGCTGAAAAAAAACAGTTTAAAAGTGTAATAAGTCAAACTGTCAAACGGACTTCAAAGTGCATTGTTGTTTTTAGGTTAATTTGTATATTATTATTCAAATTGTGCTAAATAAGTTATGTTACATATGGTGTTTTGTGAGGACTTTTGCCCCATAATAGTTTTTTTCCGGTGTTCCACCGGAAAGACTCACAAAAACAGTTTTTTTTTAATTATTAGTTTATATTTACGCCAAGTGTCAAATTAAAACTGCGACGAACAATTTGTGCGAACTGTTTAAAGAGTGATCTCGTAAGCAACAAAACATGGGCTACCCTTTTACTCTCTCCTTTTTTAATCCTATTTGACTATAAATAGATCCAATAGTGTTTAATAAACAAAAATAAGGTTTACATACATTTGTGGTGATTATATTTTGAAAAGTACCCACACCGGCGGGCTGCGTGAAATTCTTGAGCTCAGAACCCCCCCCCCCCCCCCCGACCAACCCCCGCCCCCCCACCCCACCCCCCCGCCGTAGTGTTTTCCCCATTTTTAGGGAAAATTTTGGATTCTCCCCATTTTTAGGGAAAAAAAGTTAATGATGGTTTCGGACTCAGTTTTGTCGTGCGAGTCGGATGGTGCGGGTCCCGACCTCGGGAACGAGACAGAATTATGGAAAAACTCCATCCAATGTCAGATAGATGCGCTAAACAAGTCCCTGACCTTGGGCCCGCGTCCTAAGGGTAAAAGGAAGTCTAAAAAAACGGTCAGAGTTACTGATATCGGGTCAGAGACTGACTCAGATATGGAAACAGAGGCACTCAACCCCCTTCCTGGACCCAGTGGGGCTTCCATCGTGGGCATTCACCCCCCAACCCCTATGGCTGGCAACAAAAAGAGAGCTCGACTCAGTGACTCTCCAAACAGTCAGATGACACTTGTGGAATCTTCCCGTAAGGTAATTCCGGCCATGGAGAAATGCCACCGAATCAGGTGCATTCTAACGGACGGCACTAACAAACTGAAGAAGACAGACAAAGGCGCTCTCAACGAGATTTTGGATGATTTGATGAGTGATATCACCCATTTGATGCTTGAGATCAACACATTGACCACCAGGAGCGCCACCATCGAGCAGGTCCTCAACGCCCAAGCCTCCATGACCAAAAAATTGGACACGGCCATCAAGGCACGCCCAACCCTGAGCACTCCACCGATGTCCTATGCCTCAGCAGCGGCTGGTTTACCTTCTTCGAAAAAGGTTCTGGTGAATGGTTTCGAGCGTCCATTGCCCCCCAAACCGCTGACGATACTAGTGTACCCGGAAATTCCCGAGGGGAAAACTTCTGAGGGCACTCAGAAGGATATGGAGAAACTGATCAACCCCAGGACTGACGATTTCCAAATTGTTCGACTTCGCAAGATCAAAGGTGCGGGCATGGCTCTGCAAGCCAAGGGGAAGAAGGACTTGGAGAACATCCTAAAGGCGGGATCCAAGCTGGCAGCGAGTGGGTTGAAACTAGTCAATCCCCTGGGTCGCTTGCCTAAGATAGTGATCTACAATGTCCCAAAAGGAGAACCCTCCGCTGACCAGGCCCTCTTCAGTGAAATTTTCGCTAACAATTTGGAAGGACGCACCCCCTTGTCCCTGGAAGACCACCTCCGCACTATGAGGAGAGTTTCCCTCTTTGGGAAGCGAGACGGTGGAACTATGAATATGGTCCTGACGTGCCACCCGACCGCCAGGAAGGTACTCATTGACAGCGGGCTGTGCTACCTTGGGTGGAACTCTTGTCGGACCCGCGACTACACTGGCGCCACCAGATGTTTCAAGTGCCATCTATATGGCCATATTTCGAAAAATTGCACACAAGAAAAAGAATCCTGCCGCCACTGCGCCGCTGTGGGTCATGGCTTCGAAGATTGCCCCAAGAAGGCACAGCCTGCTGTCTGCGCCACCTGCTCACGCTTTAAGAAGCCGGCGGATCATCCTACGGGTGACAGGGACTGTCCGGCTCAAAAAGCAGCGGTGGAGGCAGCCTTCCGCATGACTGATTATGGCTCCTCTTAATCCCCTCTCCTTAGGTCAGATCAACCTTCAGCGATCCCGGATGGCCACACTGGAAGTACTGAGGGTCATGACTGACCTCAACATCGACATTATGCTTATTCAGGAACAGTACACCTGGGAAGGTAAGACCCCCATTAATTTTCCGGGTGCGGTACTCGAAGTTGGCCGCTCACCGGGGGCGGGTGTCCTGGTCAACACTACATTGATCAGTCCCCTCCTTCTGGCTGGTCTTTCTGATGAATACCAAACCTGTGTATGTATTAGATTTGGCGACACTGAGATCTTCCTGATCTCAGTTTACTTTAAATTTGGGAATCCGGTAGGACCCCACATCCTGAGTCTGACGCGCGCGCTCAACGCGCTTAAAGGCCGTAACATTGTTATCGGAGGTGACTTTAATGCACGCTCACCATTATGGTTCGACACTAGCGATTGTAGAACGGAGCGATCAGACGCCGTAGAAGACCTGATTGCTGCGCAAGGTCTTAGCATCATCAACGAACAGAGTTCATTTTGTACCTTCTCGAACATACATGGTGAGAGCAACATTGATCTAACTCTCTGCTCTGGATCTGTTGCGACCAGGATTTCAAAGTGGGTAGTCCATGAGTGCGCAATAAATTCGGATCATAGATTGATTACTTATACGGTTGGTGTTAGGAAAACAGAAGCTCCAAGATCCTCCTGGAACTTCAACACCACTAGGGTGAATTGGGATAACTTTGGGGAAGCGCTAAGAGATACGTTAAGGGATTTTCACCACGTAGCTGCTACTGATCCGGATAATTTGGGGAATTTTTTCAATAGGGCAGTTGTATCTGCTGCCAACTCGTCTTTGGGAAGATCAAACCCGAAGACGAGTATTAGAACGCCGTGGTGGTCACCTGAGATGACTTCGCTCAAGGGGGCCTTCAAGAGGGCCTACAGGGCGCTTGGGTTGTCCAGGAGTGGTAACTGCACGGAGGAGGAGACAGTTGCACTTCAGGCGAGCCTGAGGTCTGCCAGGTCGGCCTTTAAACGGGCCGTTCTCCTAGCGAAACGAGCTGCTTGGCGTAATTGGGTTAAAGACGTGGGTAACGCCAACCCGTGGGAAATCCACAGCGCAATTGCAAAATCCGGTAAAGGCTCTGACCGGTACTTGTCAACCGTAATTGGGATCACAGATGGGAGGAACGCTGAGACGGTGGATGTGGCCTCTACCCTCAAAACACTTTTGGGTGAGTTAGTTCCTGTAGAGTCAGTAGTTGGGGAAAGTGACCACCATAAACAGATCAGAAATCTGTCACGGCTGCCACCGAGAGACCTCGCCCAAGAGGATAACTTCATTCGAGTCACTAAAGCGGAAATTGAAGTGATAATTAAGGGTTTGGGTCCTAAGAAGGCACCAGGGCATGATAGGCTCAATGGCGTAATTGCGAAGCAAGTCTGGGTCCACGCCAAGGAGGAGCTCTTCCAGGTGAAGGACACGTGCTTGAGGAGGGGAGTTTTCCCCTCTGAGTGGAAGCGCGGCGTGCTCCGGATTATACCAAAGGGGAACGGAAAACCACTAACGGACATCAAGGCCTACCGGCCGATTACCCTCCTTCCCGTTTTAGGCAAGATCCTTGAAAAATTGATTAGGCAGCGACTCCGACAAACCCTGTCTCCGGCCAGTGACCTGCAGTTCGGCTTCGTCCCCGGTAGATCCACGGTGCACGCCCTGTGGTATGCGCTTGAATGGGTGAAGGCTTGCCCAAAGAGGTATGTAGTTGCAATCTTCCTCGACATCACTGGTGCCTTCGATCATGCGTGGTGGGCAATGATACGTACAAAGGTGAAAAACAGGCAGTGTTCCAACTTATTGTTCAAAGCCATCGATGACTACCTTTCTGATCGTACCATTACGATCAGTTTCGGTGACTTTTGTATCCAGAGGGAAGCAGACATGGGATGCCCGCAGGGCTCCATCCTTGGACCTGACTTGTGGAACATCTCCTTTGATGACTCCTCCAGGTTACCCTTGCCTGAAGGATGTATCGCTGTCGACTACGCTGATGATAAGTTGTATCTGGTCGCTGGGGACAGTAGAAAGGAAGTGGAGAGCAAAGGCAGTGAAGGTTTGCAGATGTTCCTGGACTGGGGTGTAAGAAACAAGATGACCTTCGCTCCCCATAAGACCAAGGGCCTCCTGATGAAGGGCCGTCTCAGTAGAGAAAGAAATCCTACCATCAGAATGGGAGATTCTAACATCCGGTTTTTTGAAACAGTGAAATACTTAGGCGTCACACTAGATCGATCGTCCTCTTTTCTGGCTCACGTCAAAGAAGTATCCAGCAAGGCTCAGGCTCTCTTCTTGAAGCTGAGGAGACTCTCCACAGCTGAGTGGGGATTGCGTAATCCGGTTCTGCGAACGCTATATAGGTGCGTATACGTGGCGCAAGTCTCGTATGCCGCCTCTGTGTGGGAACACCGCCTGGATAACTCGCTCATTCTCTTAGCTCTCAAGCGAGGCCAACGAACCCCCTTGCTGGCACTCTCCGGTGCGTATAGAACCGTGGCTTCGGACGCTTTACCCGTTTTGGCTGGCATTTTGCCAATCGATCTGGAAATCAGGGAATTGCTTACCAAGCAGAAGTTAACCAGAGGAATTCCGGCCACTCACCTAGGCGTTGTTCTGACACCGGGCGGGCCGGGGACTCTCCCTGGGCTGCTTCGTGAAATGAGGGATCTGTCGCTTCATGAGTGGCAGGTCCGTTGGGATAGATCGAATTTGGGAAGATGGACCTTCTCCTTCTTCCCATCAGTTAAAATCAGAATGGAAGGGGCTTATCTCAGACTGGATCATCACATTACCCAGCTTCTGTCCGGGCATGGGGAATTCAGGGGGAGACTTCACACCCTCTCCCTGTCCCCCCACCCCAACTGCGCATGCGGATCCACCAACCAGTCGGCCGAGCACATTCTGTGGCACTGCGAGATCTTGACGGATGCCAGAGAGGAAATGCTCGATGGTTTGGACGTACCTATCAGACCAGTGTGGAACACTGATCTGGTATCGAACAAGACGAACTTCGAGTGCCTGAGGAAGTTTACAAGGATCTGGGTTGAGAGATGGCCTGAGCTTAGAGTCGCTGATTAATAGATTTTGACACCAGGTGTACTTGTTCCTGACTTACCACGGACTTTCTTCTTTGCTTCTTCTCTACGACCAATATTGCCCAGGATGTACAGTATTTATATTTTCTTTCATGTTTATTTGTTTTTCATGCCCTGCGTCATTGAACGCTCATGTTTTGATTCCAGGTACTTGGTTTAATGCCTTACATTTTTATGTTATTTTGTAACATACACTTTAGTTATGATTACTCTTTTAGTTTTTTAGTTATGATTACCGTTATGATTTAGTTATGATTAGTTTTTTTTAGTTATGATTACCGCGTAGAACTGAACTCACTTGTTTGTTCTGTGCCGTCCTTCTCCCCATATAAGGGGTTGGACCCTGGACCGAGTCCCCGCCTACTGACCATGGCCGGTCTTATGGAACTGGTGGAGTTGCACCTGTCTGCCGCGCCACCCCCCGTGACATGAAGAGGCTGGGAAGAAGGCTGAACGGCATCCGAAAGCTGTCCGTCCCGCCTCCGGCGACCCGACGCTTTTCTCCCTAGGGTCTTCTTCTATGATTTCCAGTTACTTTCGTCTAGGCACCACCGGCTAGCTGGCTTAAGGACGACGCCGCCGGTTATCGGGAGGCCGGACAATTAGCCTTCTTCATTCTCTCGGGTACTGCCGATAGTCAGGTTGTGGTGACACCAGTTCTACTCTGTATATATACATTATTTTTCTTTTGTTTCTTTTTTCTTTTATGTACAGTGCCTTGTGCTGCCCGCCGGATTGTGTGTGGTCTTTCGCTGTCATGAGCTGATTACTCATGACGGCTGCTGTCATTTTGTATTACTTTATTTTTTGTTGATGTTACTAACAACTTGTTTGACTGTCCATGAGGCTCACTGCTTTTGCATTGACACCTCCGTGGGCTTTAGAATTGTAGAGATTGACCATTACAGTACAGTCCTGTAGGCGCGTCCGCATACCGCTACCTAACACAGTATGAGGGGACATTGAAGGTCTAGATTCGTTACATTAAATGTAGAGCCGTTTATTCAAAAAAATTAGATTCTTGAGAGAACTCCGAAGGGGCGACCATAAGTTGCCTATACCGGGGTGGGACAGTGGTGGGTACTTCAATGATCGCAAATATATCGGTTGGGAGTACGTACTTGCTCACCGTACAACGTTTTCCTGCTGAGAGTGCCATTGGGATAGTGTGTTGATATACATAGTAGGTATATTTCTAGCTTTCAATTTCTCCCATAAGGTTTTATGACAGACCCTGTCGAACGCTTTGCTCAGATCTAAGAAGCATCCGTATACAGTAGTTTTTCGTTTCTTGTAATATTCTATTATTTGCTTAGCGGAGTATATTGCCATATTAGTGGATAATCTGTACTTAAAGCCCATCTGATTGTGTTTAGAATTGAGTTTACCTTCTATTTCAATCAGAATTACCCTTTCAAATAGTCTTGCAATTATAGTTGCCAGGGATATTGGCCGGTAGTTGCTGGAGTTGGTCATATCGGGCTTTCCTGATTTCAGGATCGGGGTTATAATGGTTTTCGTCATTGCACTCGGTAAATGGTTGTGTTTGAGGATTGCATTGAACAGAATGTTTAGTAGTTTAGGTATGTATCTACCTCCGTACCTTATATGTTCAATACTTAAACTATCATGTCCCGGAGATTTACCGGCCTCAGTAGCTTTGATGGCCTTCATTATATTATTTTCAGAGAGGAAGACGTTTTGTCCATCATATTCCATAATATCAGGAGCAGTCGGTGCTTCGTTTCCAGAAATATCTGCAAAGGTTCTTCTAAATGTCCTGGCGATTTCCTCCGTATTTGTGGATCCGTCAATTTGGCTGGCGATTCGAGCGTTTGGTTTGATCAGATTGTTGCTTTTCTTCCAGAATTGAGCAAACTGTTTTGTGTCAAGCGATTTTACGATTTGGTCCATCTTTGTTTGTTCGGCAGAGTTTTGGCAGTGTTTGAGGGCTCTTTTAAACTCCTTCCTTTTCTGTTTTCTTTCATCCGCAATGGGGCCTTGTGATGGTCTCCCGTTTTGAATCCACGTCATCAATGCCGATCTGGATTTTTCATAGTGTTCCTTGACTTTCTGATTCCACCCGGAAATGTGACGATATGTTTTTGGTTCGCTTTGATTGCTCTCCCGATAGAATACAATGTCGGCAGCCTTTCTTAGGGCTTCCACGATATCTGTGTACATATTGTCCATGCTTTGCATATGATCGCATTTATCACATGTAGACTCAGAATTACATATGGATTCAGAGTGTCTTTGATATGTTACATGGAGTAATGCTTCTGCCACAGACGTATATTCATTGATTTTCTTGTTGTTAGTCCTTCGCCATATTATATTATTAGGCTGTTTCGGGGCACTAAAGACGGTAGCAGGTAGGTTTTCAGCAGCGATTATGCAAGATGTCGGCCGGTGATCGGACCAGTCAGTATCATAGTGTATATGCAGATTATGTATTTTGTCCTTGAGATTATTAGTGCATATACAATGATCGAGCCAGGAAGTGGTATTGTGTGCATCGCTAACATATGTATATGTGTCGTTGGGTAGTCTTTCCATATCGATACAACTGTAGTTATTTTCAGTGTAGAAAAATGATAGTTCTTTCCCAAATACAGAAGATGGGTGAGCGTTGAAATCTCCCATCACGATGGTTTCAGAGTATTCATTGTCTTGAATGATCGTATGTATTTTGGACAGGTAGTTGGTGAAGTCAGTAAGGTTGTCGGCATGACATACCGGCATGTAGACAGTCAGTACACATATTGTCCCTCCTTTGGTGGTTATCTGAATACCAGCGATGCGGTCATCTCCACATGGTATTACGGAAGCTTGCAACTCATTCCTCCAAAGTGCCGCGACTCCTCCATAGGGTCGTCCCCTCAGCGGTCCGTTAGCTAAATCTACGGCAGATGTGCCCCATCCCTGAAAGTTTGGATGAATTTTGGATAGATTAGATGTTTCGTTTTGTAATAGCCACGTTTCTTGCAAAAGTATTACATCGTATATATCGCACATATCTATAATGAAATTAATGTTTCTTTTAAAGCTTTTGCAGTTTATCGAGATTATTTTAATTTTGTTCCTTTCCATTGTATTTTTTTTCAATAAATTTTCGGAAAACGGTACCTGTTGGCCAAAATTCTTTGTTCATGTAGGTTTTGAAATCCTTATTCGGTATAGTTAACTTAAAGGATCCAAACTGTGTGGGGTTTCGTTGAGTAATTTTTTCCACTTGGATGTTATTCGCAGTTATTTTACTATCAATAAAGTTTCGAATATTATTCTCAGTTACACTATTGTCGAACCTCGATACGTAGAGCGTTGTTTTTAGTTCGGCTATTTTAAGTGAGATATCCGTTGCTGTGCCTGTTATATTTCTCGATCTACGTGGTTTTCTGGTAACAGTTTTAAAACCTTCCGTATTAGAATTCGTTGTCACTGATTTGTACGCATTTTTATCATATTGTGTGCGTATATTTTGAGCTAATTCAGGGTGTTGTACCTGTGATAGTTTCTGTTGTGCATGAGAGTTAGATGCAGCTATTTTATTCCATTGTTTAGGGGTATGCAAGAGAGGCGGCGTGTGCTGTATTATCACATTACTGCAGTGGGCATCGTCAAATTGTAATTCTTTAAGTGGCGGGCTTGGGATCGAGCGGTTCTTTTCTAGTGCTACTGGTATGGTGACCTATAATGAATCCAAGGACGGCGATGTATTTACGTCTTGATTTCGAACATGGTTGTGATTGTTTGTTTTCAGTTCTTCCCTTAAAAGGGCCATTTCAGAGCGCAAAACTTCCAGATCGCTTTGTTTGGACATTTTCGATTGGATTGTAAAAAGTTCACCCTTTAGTCCCATGATATCTTTTAATAGGCATGTTACGTCTATGTGATCGAAGTTTACAGGTGGTTATTTGTGCAGATTCTGAGCCACAAAGGTTGGTAGGGCTTCATTTTCTGTTTCCTTCAGTATTTTAATAATGTCGTATAGATTCTTGCACTTCTTACCTTCGCCTTTTCTCATAATTCTGCGCCCAACTGTTTCACTGCACAGAATATCTTTCGCTGCCTCCACATCGTCTTCGGAGAAATGTGTGGAGCATATTTGCACAGCAGTTAGTTCATCTAAGACATCAATTTTATTTTGAAGAAACGTTAAAAGTTCGTTAATAATCAGTTTTTCACTTTTTTTCGTGTTATTCATGTTGTTTTCGTAAACTGTGGCCGCACATGTAATTTGATCCTGCGCCCGAGCAGACAAAATGCTGCAAAAACTACTAAAACTTGTTTAAAAACATTAGTTATTCGAGAGCAAAACAAAAACTCGACAGCTGTCATTGACAGGTTATTGTCACGAAAAATAAACTCTCATTTCATCATAATTTTAAAAAACATCCCAGGTTTCGAATGGTTTGTTTGGCAAAGCCGGGTTTGTCTAGCGGCTTTGTGTAATTATTTTAATACATTTCTTTTCATGTTCTACTGTTATAAATACAGGTACAAACTTGTCAATAATGCATTCACTTTGTTTTACACAAAAATATTATTCTATGATTGGCAGCATTGATGAAATGTCTTTGAAATGTTAAAATAAAAACGATGAATAAACAATGGCGTAACCGCTTGAGCGAAATAATTTTAACTAAATTAAAATGTTAGATGTATATTTTTTGCATGTGTTTTGGACTCCCCCGACATAAATACTCACTTTTCGTAATAATAAAGCTAAATCTAACTGTTTGAATAAAAAATATTTCGTATTAACGAGTAAGCAGTTTAATGCATAAATAATGACTGAAACGTGGTTAGATCCGTCCATCAACTCTTCCGAACTAGGATTATCATCATATAATGTTTACAGGAATGACAGAAATCTTGCTACAAGTTCTAAATCAAGAGGAGGCGGTGTCCTCGTCGCAATTAAAAATAAATTTACTTCAAGGAAATTAAACACAAAAAACAGTAACGTTGAACAATTGTTTATATTGGTGAAATGTAAAAGTGAGAAAATAATAATTAGTTCTGTATACATACCCCCCTCGGCCAACATTGTTGTCTTCAAAAACCATTATGAGGACGTAGAAATAATTAAAACAAAATATCCTGATGCCAAATTTATAGCCGTGGGTGATTACAATCTTCCAAATGTAAATTGGAATTTGCACGACCCCGAATTGTCGAATACTTGTAATACAACTATCTCGGAAAGTGAAAGAGTAATACTCGACATGTCAATGTATTTAAACTTAACTCAACATAATCTTGTCAGAAATATTAACAATCGTGTTTTGGGTCTCGTATTCTTCAATTCTCAATGTATCAAAGTGAGTAAGGCCATAGAAGTTGTCATACCCCCTGACGTCCATCATCCTCCACTAAATATTTGTATAACAAACTTTGGCGAAAAAACTCTGAAGTCTACGAGATCATGCTATAACTTCAAAAAGGCAGATTATTCGGGTATGTGTGACTCTCTTGCATTGGTTGACTGGTCTTTCTTAGATAGTGATGATTTAAATCATAATACTGAACAGTTCTACTTAATTCTCAGTAATAATATAAATCGCTTTGTTCCTTACACTCAATATAAGGAATCTAAATATCCAGTCTGGTTTAATAAAGATTTGATTAATTTAATTAGACGTAAAAAAACAGCTCACAAACTGTATAAGGATCACGGAACATCGAAGTTGTATATAGAATTCTCTAAAATTAGTAGTGATTGTAATAAACTATCAAGGGCGTGTTATAACGACTATATTAAGCAGACAGAGAATGACATTTTTAATAATATAAAACGTTTTTGGCGATTCAGTAAAACATTAAGAAGTGGTGACTCTGATATACCAAATACTATGTATTTTGAAGACAGAAAGGCTGATGGCATCAAAAATATTGTCGATCTTTTTGCAGACTTCTTCAAGAACGTTTACGATAAAAGTCAACCCAATCAGTTCTCCTTACCTAACTATACTCCCAGTTTCAATATAAACCTGTCACATGTGCACATTGAACTAAACGAAATTATAAAACAAATTAATCTTCTAGATCCCAATAAAAATGCCGGTCCTGACAACATTCCACCATTACTCTTACAGAAGTGTGTCACCGTTCTCGCTTATCCCCTGTACACACTATTTAGTCATTCTTTGTCGAAAGGTATATTTCCTGATCTATGGAAACATAGTTATATAACACCTATCTTCAAAAAAGGGGATAAAAACGAAGTAACTAATTATAGACCTATATGCATACTGTCAACAATTCCAAAACTGTTTGAAAAACTGATTCTGGATAAAATAACTAGCTCATTTAAAGAAAGTATATGTCCTGAACAGCATGGTTTTATAACCGGCAAATCAACACTAACTAACCACATTCTGTATCAAAATTTCATTTCCAATGCAATGGCGAAGAAGCTTCAAGTTGACTCAATCTACACAGACTTCAGCAAGGCGTTCGACAAGGTTTGTCACGCTATTCTTGTAGAAAAACTGTTTAAATCTGGAGTTCGTGGAAATATGTTGCATTGGTTTATAAGCTATCTTTCAAACAGAAAACTTAGTGTAAAATTAAATGGGGAATCATCATATGTTTTTTTTTGCATCCAGTGGTGTTCCGCAAGGTTCCCATATCGGACCTATATTATTTATCTTTTTTGTGAATGACATTTGTAATATATTTAAAGATATCGACGTACTTATGTTCGCAGATGATTTGAAACTTTATAAAGCAATTCGAAGCCTGGACGACTGTTATATTCTCTCAGCAAACTTATCCAAATTAGTCGAGTGGTGTAGCGATAACAAGCTATACCTTAATGTTAACAAATGCATAACAATGAGATTCTTTAAAATAAAAAATCCAATTCTTTTTAATTACACAATCGAGATCGAGAAATCTTAATAAGAAAACTTAAAGAAATTGGTTTCTCATCTATAGCCATTAAATTAATAGAAGAGTATTTGAAAGACAGAAAAAAGGTAACAAAAATAAATAATCAATTCTCAAAACCAATGGAAAATAAATTAGGAGTACCGCAGGGATCGGTCCTTGGACCCCTATTGTTCATACTCTATATTAATGACATGGTGAAAATATTTTCAAAATGCAAAGTACGACTTTTTGCCGATGATACACTTATATACTTAATTGGAGATAACTATGAAGAACTAATAAATATTTTAAATAATGAACTAGATGATGTACCAAGATGGCTAAAAATAAATAAGCTTAAATTAAATACAAAAAAAAAACAAAATGTATGGTGATTGGATATAAGAAGACATCCAGTGAAAGCAAAATTAAAATTGATGGTGAAATTATTGAAAATGTTTCTGAAATGAAATACTTAGGAGTCATATTAGATTCCAAACTAAACTTCAATAGACATGCCGAATATACCCACAAGAAAATTGGCAAAAAGATATCTTTTTTGGGAAGAATTCGGCCTAAAATTTCCAGAAAAACCGCCATCACCATTTACAATTCAATTATTGCTCCACACTTCAACTACTCTTCAAGTATCCTTTTCCTTTGTAATGAAAGAGAACAGAATAAATTTCAAATTCTCCAAAACAGAGCAATGCGAATAATACTCCGAAGAAATAGATTTTCAAAAATAATTAAAATGTTAAAGGAACTTAATTGGTTAACAGTGAAACAAATACTGACCTTGAACACGTTGACATTTATTCACAAAATATTAAACAACATGTTACCAAAATACTTCACAAATAAAATCGTATACAATAAGGACATTCACAGACATTACACAAGGACTTGCAAGGAAATAAGATTAAACAAAAAGGACAAAGCGAATACGCAAAACAGTCTGCTGTACAAAGGAATTAAGTTATATAACACACTACCAGAAACTCTTAAGTCCTCACCAATTGAAAAGTTCAAGATGGATTGTAGGAGCTACATAAAACATAAACAAAAAATTTTGTGATTTCAAAAAATTTTGTGAATTTAAAATATTATAATTAAAAAAAACTGCAATATGAAATATTATAATCAATTAGAAATTTGTAAACTTAAATGTACAAATTACTAAAATAAAATTCAAATTAAAAAAAAAATAAAAAAAAAATCAATAACTTCATTCTCGAATCTGTTTCCGAAATTAATGACTTAGGTGTTACTTTCGACACGAAACTTAGCTTCATACCACACATTGAAAATATCTCAAAGAAGGGTTGAAAAATGTTAGGTTTTGTACTAAGAGTGGCTAAAGATTTTACCGACATTAAAACATTAAAACTTCTATACACATCACTAGTGCGGAGTCAGGTTGAATATAACTCAACTGTATGGTCTCCTCACTATGACGTGCATTCTCAAACAATAGAAAGAATACAAAAAAAATTCCTAAGCTTTTTAAATTGTAAACTAAAAATACCAAAAGAACAATTGAACTACACTTATCTATTGCGATTATCTAATCTATTGAACTTGAGTGATATAAGAAATATTTTCGATTTAGTTTTTTTTATTTAAAATCTTACATAATACAATTGACAGCCCTGAATTCTTGGCGCTCATAAATTTTAATGTGCCGGCGAGCGGCGAGAAACACAAGGTCAGTACTACCATTTTACTGTGGTAATACTACGACCAGGGCACAATTCAATATACCACTACACAGAATCCAACACTTGGGCAATATGTATTCGCACATAGATGTATGGAATATGTCACTGACACAATTTAAAAATTAAATAATTTATCCGTGATACAAGTACTCACTAAGGAATTCTTTGGTAAATTTAATAAACTACTCGTTCATCGACAACTTTGCTAAACTATCTCTACCTATCCTATTAATGTAATTAAATGTAATGTCTTAGTAAAATCATTGTAATATGTTTTATAAACCATCATAACCTGTAGTATTATTTAGTTATATTTAAAAAAAAAAAAAAATTTCACTATTATATTAAAATCCAAATTGGAGTTCTGAACCCCTGCAACTTGCAGAGGTACTGGAGGTACCATCGATGTAGCGGTTTGCCACTTTGCGAAACTAATACTTACGTTTTAGAAGACATGGTTAATGTTGCAATTTTGTAAACCTCTGATCACCTTACTTTAAAATTTTTGTTATTTGTATTTTTATATCATGTATGTATTTTTTTATCGTAACTTATCGTTATTATATCTTACTGTAATTTAAGTTTTTGTTGCTTATTCTATTTATCTAATGTACTTTTTTATTTCTATTGTAATTTTATTTATGTTATTTCCTTCTCATGTTAAAGATGTACTGCCTTTATTTATTTATGTAAAAGCCCTCTGGGCGTATAATAAAACAAATAAATAAATAAATAATGAATTTTCTTTTTATTTATTTAAAATGTTAAGTCACAATGTGTTTGCTTCTTTAAATAATCGATATATATATATATATATATATATATATATATATATATATATATATATATATTCTTATATATATATTCTTTTATAATATATATATATATATATATTATAAAAGAAAGTCTAAAAAAACGTGCGGAACACAAAAACTCAGAAACGAGTCCCGGTATGATCAGGGGAGTTATATGGTGTTGTACAAGAGATCTCTGTCCCCCCTAGGGAATAAGGTTTTTTACCATAGGGCGTACTTTTGAAGACATAAGGGATGAAAGTTCTAAGAAGATTCTAGAAATTTCAAGAAGACTTTTTTGAAGAAGTTTTATAAAGCTGTAGAAAGTTCTGGAAAGAGTGACGGAGTATGTCGGTGAGTCTAGAAGTTTCCAGAAAGTTCTATAAGGTTCGATAAAGCTTTAGAAATTTCTGGTAAGAGTGACGGAGTATGTCGGCGAGGCTAGAAGTTTCCGCAAAGTTTTATAAGGTTCGATAAAGCTGTAGAAAGTTCTGTAAGGAGTGGAGGAGTGTGTCGGTGAGTTCAGAGGCTTTCCGGAAGTTCTATAAGGTTCAATAAAGCTATAGAAAATTCTGGCAGGAGGGTGGAGTACTTTGGTGAGTCTCGAAGGGTCTAGATAGTTCTGGAAGGTTCCCTAATGCTTTAGGATATTATGGGAGGAGAAAGTTCTAGAAGCTTTCAGAAATGAATGGCGGAGAGTATCGGTGAGTCTAGAATGTTCTGATAAGTTCTAGAAGGTGTCGGTGAGTCTAGAAGCTTCTAGATAACTCTGGAAGGTTCCCTGATGCTCTGAGATGTTATAGAAGGAAGAAATTCTAGAAACTTTCAAAAATGAGTGACGGAGAGTATCGGTGAGTCTAGAAATTTCTGAAAAGTTCAGAAGTTTGGATTATCTTAATTTTTATTATATGCCATAAAAACAATTGTACAATGTGCATGCCGCTAAAACTTAAAGATGAGTCCCAGTACGATAACGGAAGAAATATTGTGTGGTAGCCCTCTATCCCCCATCCATTAAGAAAGTTCCCGAGTTTACCTAAAGGGCGGGCTTTTAAAAATATAAGGGCTGGAGGTTTCGTCCCGTTGAAATTTAAAGAACAGTTCAAAACATTTCAGAGTATTCTCGAGCATTCCACCACATTCCAGAACCTCCCGGAACATTTTGGAATGTTGTGGAATGTTCAGGAATAGGATGGAACGTTCAGGAACAACCCAGATTATTGTGGAACATTCCAGAACACTCTTGAATGTTGTGGAATAATCTGGAGCATAATTCTTTTTGAACATTTGAAATATTTTTTGTACGAGGCTACCCATATGGGGTATATAAAGCAAGATCCGTCATGGGTTCGAATGTCAATTCAATCTCACATCAACTCCCTGAGCGAAGCCGCACACCCCAGTCAGATTATTTGAGAGAATTGCACAACGTTCCAGAACATCCCCGAACATTCTGGAAAATTGTGGAATGTTCGGGAATAGGGAATCGGAAACATCAATGTGAAACATTCCAAAACACTCGAATGCTGTCCTGAGCGAAGCCGGGTAACCCAGCTAGTTAATGATAAATTTGTTTTAAAATACGTGGGCACAAACTATGGAACCATTTCTAGACATTTTGTTTGGAAAAGTTTTATTTTAATAATTTTTAAGTTAGTTCCTAGTTAGTAGACAGGATGTGTGGAAACAGGAAGCAGAAAATACTAGAGCAAAATAAAGTAACAAATTAACATAATAGACTAAATTTAATTTCAGAAATAATAAGGACCCTAGATGTCCGCTTAAGGACCGACTCTCAAGAAGGAAATACCATTTACTTATGAGTACCTTCAGAACGAAGTTTGGTTCTATATTGTCAATGGGATAATATTTTAATGTATCGAAATACATGCAGGGCTGGGCAGTATTAGAATTACTTATAATTGAAATACGTATTTGAAATACAAATACGAATTTTTTATTTGTATTTCAATTACTTCCTAAAAATGTATTTTGTAATTGATATTTCAATAACCTGCTGCTGAGGTATTGTGTAATTTGTATTTCAAATACTTATGGCTTCAAAATACATTTTCAAATAGATTTAGCGATCTTAATAATGATAATAAAAATAAACTAATGCCAGAATCCTGTACTATTGTACTATTGTCCTATTGTCCTGTGCTATAGCACTCTTACTAATGATTATTTGTTCTCTATTTTATGGTGCCAGAATAAGAGGAAAGCATTTTCAGGTTCTGAGTGTGGTTTTAATTCCCCGCATGCAAATTTAATCTAAATTGAAACTAGTTCCGTGTTCAGAATGCAACGAAAATATCAGTTGTGATTTCATCTGCTGATGCATTTTGACGGAAACCATTCTCGTGTTCAAAGTGCAGTTTTAAAATTCTGGTTGCAGACTATATGTAGCCAGAATTTCAGGAAAACCTTTTGCATGTTCTGAGTGTAGCTATAATTAAAGAGTATTGGCAGTTACGTAAATATTTTTTAATCAGTTACAGTAAAACCAGTTGTTTGATTCTAATGTGGCTCACCCCCCCCCCCCCCCCCCCCCCCCCCCCCCCGAGGCTGAAAAATCGGAGTGCGGCCCGCGGGTTAAAGTATGAACAATCCAAATGGCCCGCGACGCTAAAAAGGTTCCCCACCCCTGATCTAACACCTAAGTCCTATACCACAAAACTTTTCAAGTGTTTGCGGAGTCGAGATGTGTCTGCTGAGCAATATGATTGATCAATTTTTGCACGTGTCTGTTTCACTCTGCTCAGCTTTGCTTCTATGTAAACTCACCCTTAGATAAGGGCACTTAGGACAATTTATTGCAACCAAAGGTTCTACCAAAACCAAATGTATTTTGTATTTGAAATTAAAAAAAATGGTTAAAATACTGTATTTTGTATTTCGTATTTCAAATACATGCAAGAAAGTATTTTGTATTTTAATTACAGCAAAGCATGCACTTTGCCCAGCCCTGAATACATGTAACTTATATCGTATCCCAAATGAGACGAGGTTTTCACTTGGGGGAGCGAGAACTTTTTATGAGAAATATAAGTTGTAAGGACTTTTAGTATAACAGTCAACTGAAAACATACAAAATATTTTTCATTGAATGAAAAACATTGCAAAATAGCTAAGAATTCCATACATCCTGAAATCAACATTTCCTTACTTTTGCAATGCAACTTACCGACTGCCGGAGTACTCTCCGCATACTGCAAACATTCCTTCTTCACATCCGGGAGGTAGATATCTATATCTGTATAGGGCATTTCACCTGCGCCTTCTTCCTGGGAGCCTGGTTCCACCTTGATGGGAACACTCTCTGGGTTTGGAAGATCCATGGCCTTCTGTGATATAGTTCCAATACAATAATAGTTATTGGTCCCAGCTATTGGTCACAACAAATTAGACCTGCAACCGAACATAAATTAATGAATACAATTTACGAGTCCTTACAAAGGACTTTCAAATAATAACCTTTATTTGGAAGGAAGTGTTGGAGGTGATCTGGATCACTCCACAAGAAATTGAATATCATAGACAACCTCGTACACCAAATATCAAAGTGGAGAGCAGAAATACAGAAGTATTAATGGTTAGGCAAGTAAGTTATAAATATATCGCGTAAAACCAATTATTCTGGCACGTTATCATTTCTGTTTCTCTTTATTACGCTTATAGAAATCATTTTATTGATCGAGAAAAAATTTAAAGCATTTTATTTAACGGATTAACCTTCTTTGTGATCTAAATTATTGTGGTATAAAAAAAAAAATTTATTCGTATTTTTAAATGTAGCTATAACTTTTTGGTTATCGATTATAGAAAAATGAAACAATTAAACTTTGTATAAACCACTTATATAACGCGTAAATCCGACCGGTTTCGGAACAAACGTTCCTTCTTCAGGGAAAGCTTATACTAATTTGACAGTTTCGAACAATGTTTTATTATGTTAGGGGTGGAGCCGTTGCTAGTTATTAATGTAGATTGGGTGGGTAGGAATTAATGTAGAGTGGGTGGGTAGGGGAACAAATCCATAATTGGGCTATAAGACAATATTTTTTGTTTGTTGATAATAGATTCATTATTTTTAAGAGATTTTTTTTAATTTCCAAGGCTATAACTTAAAAATTTAATTTCCAAGGCAATATCTAAGTTATCTAAACGTTTTCCTTTATGATTAATATGAAGAATTTGAATCCCTGTATTTTTTTCAAAACTATGGTTATTTTCAATGATATGGTTAGCGAACTCAGAAAAATTATTATTATTAAGACACCTTAAGGCTACGAACGCACAGGCAGGTGGCTGGCTTAGCGCCTAGAGCCTAATGGCAAAAAACCAACACGTTGGTTTACCTGGATACACGCTAAGCGGCTATCCATCGGCTATCTACTACCTATCTAGGCTCTAGGCGCTAAGCAAGCCGCCTGCCTATGCGGACGTAGCCTTTATGTTCTTTGATTCTGATTTCAAAATTACGAGTTGTTTTTCCAATATAAAATGAGGGACAATCATTGCATTTGAGTTTATATATTCCGGAATTAGTCAATTTATGGTCTTTATCTTTAGTATTTCTCAAAAAATTACCTATATTATTTCTTGTATAAAAAGCTGGTTTAATATTAGAAGGGAGATTTTTGCAACATTGAACTGAAAAATTATTAATATACAAAATTTTACGCCATTCTTTATCATTAATATTATTAGAATTGTATAGATATATTTATTTAATTTGAAATTTTTTATTTAGGATGATATCAATTAATTTTGGTTCATATCCGTTATTTATAGCAATTTGTTTAATTATAGAAAGTTCAGAAAGGAAATTATTATTAGACATTGGGACATTTACTATAGATAAAGTTAACTCCAAAAAGTTTAGTTTTTCATTGCCTATTTCAATCGTTAATTTTATTTGATTATGAAAGGAATTTAAAAGGTTAAGAAAGTTGTTGAGTTGAAGTTCGGATCCTGTCCAAATGACGAAGATGTCAGCCACATATCTCTTCCATACTAAAACATTGCTTAAAAGGGGTGATTTTGAATTAAAAACAGTTGTTTCTAAATCATTCATAAATATATCAGCAATAAGAGGGCTGGTGGGGATTTTTCATTTTTAAATTTTTCTAATATTTATTCGCTTTACATCTCCAGTCACCTGTAGTTGTATTTGAAACTCTTACGCGGCGGCCTCTGTTTTCCACACAATGCGGGAAGTACATTAAATAGTTCGCTCCCGGCTGCATGCAAAGACCCACAAGGAGTAATGTTCAGTTGTTTATGTGTAAATATAAAATATTTCACAGACACTTTCACCTTTAAATGACATAATAAAGACCAAGGGCGGATTTAGGGGGTGGGGGCACGGGGGTACGTGCCCCCCCCCCAGAAGGTATTTTTGTGTACTGTGGAGATTCCATCACAGTACAGAAAACTGTCTTTATTAAAGATTTAATTTTTCTATTGTTACTTTTAATTTTAATTTTTCTAATTTTACTTTCCTAAACCTTCCTATACATACTTGAACGTATAGAAATAAACTTTAAGTATGATACTTCAAGTTTATTTCTAACAGTAATTGTTGATTTTTTGCCCGTCCGTCCCTAGTGGCCCTCCCAGAAAAAAATCCTGGACCCGCCCTTGATGAGACCGATCAGTTAAGGATTCAAGTTAAGATAACAAAATGCAATGTTGGTTTAATAAACATGACCGACAAAATTTACTTAAACGGTTCAATATCAACTTAAGTTAGTTATTTTCCACAGTAGTATTAGTAGCCACACAATGTGTAGAACCATTGATATATATACATCAATGTGTAGAACTGTCAAATTTACTATACTGCAAATATATGTAGGTGGAACAAATTGATTCCATTGTCGTCTGAGTGGTTGATACTCTCAGTATCACCCTGCTTTCATTCAGAATTGAGAAGTAAGAAGTAGGGCAAAGATTCAACAAACCCACTAATCGCTAGGTTGGCAGTTTTGAAAGCGGCCATAAATCTACTTGTCTGTCGCGTGTTAACCTGGTTGGTTCAGTATTAAATTAATTAAATTAAATTAAATTAATTATTCAATATTATTATATTTAGCGAAATATGATATATTCTTTTAAAATATGATATATTCTTATTATAAACGTGCACCAATTAGGGGGTTTAGGTCTTACTTAGTCAATATAACATGAACCTACTTACGTGCAAGGCGAAGCGCGGCGGTCAACACCAATGTGTTGAAGAAACGTCACTAGAAAAGTAGAAGTGCAAGAATGTGAATAACTTCGGGATAGAAATATGATGGTCACTGAAGGGAAGTTAGCTAATGGAACTAAAATATTGTGCACTTAAAACAGTATTACTTAAAAAAAACTGAGCAAAAGTGGAATCATGTAAAGACGCGACGTAAACGTCACCAAGCTGAATGACATTTCCATAGACAACGAACTATTGAAGAAAATAATCACCCAAGACAGTTCCTACTTTTGATAAATATAACAATATTTAATTAATGCTCAAAGAAATGCAATATGACGAAGAAAACCGTGTTTTCCGTAGATATTTTTAAATTTACTTTTTTTATGAATAGAAACAAAATAGATATATCAATCGTCGCCTTAGTTCGTATTTATCCAACAGACCATTAGTAAATTTTACAGGAGGAGAAGGTTTTCTTCCATTATTTCAATGAAAGCATGATAGCTGTTTAAGATAAAGCTATTTCCGTACAGGTAAACTTCTCATTAGTTTAAATTATTCTTAATTAAGTGATTAACTTTAATTTTTAATACTTCGTTTGCAGCGGTTTGCGGCCAGTACCTGCGCAACTTCAATGGGTTTACAGCCACTCGTTCCCCTAATGCAATCTACAGCCGTCAGTAAAAGGGTACAGGGTGCAGGCGCCAAAAGGAGGGGAGAAGGATCTGGAAGTTTTGCTAGCGAAGATTCAGTTGGCTGTTGGTTCAATTGAGTGTCGAGGTGAACAGCTGTGCAACGAGCCGTTCTAAAGGTTGAACTTCAAAACACGTGAGCGATGTAGATTTAATAATCAACACGAGATAACGTCGCCCGAGTTCTTAATTGTGCAAACGACCATTTTATCGAAAATGAGTTTTAAATGCAATAATGTTAAGGATAAAATTTCGCATCGAAAGATAAATAAAAAATAGTTTTCCGAGCCATATACAATTTGTTACAAGCTTTTTAAAATGTCAATGTCCACAACAATATTCTAAAAGTGAGTTCTTAATTGGTCAAACTCCTTCTTAGTTCCTGGATGTTTATTATAACTCAAAAACTATTAAACTCTGTGAAAAGTATTTTTACAACTAAAATAATAAGCATAAAATTTTATACAATTTTGCTATGTATAAGTTTTTTCGCCACGCGTGCTGTTTAGAGGCAATTGCTAGCTGAATTTTGGCGAAAGTTTTTTTTGTCATGTGTATTATCGAGGCTTCTGACTTACAAATGTTGTGATTTTGCCTGTATTAATATATTAATCATTATAACATCTTATGTTTTTTAAATGGTACTTCGTTCTTTATGTAAGAATTCACTTCAAAAGATTTTCCAATATACATGATCTAACAAATTTCATGATTCTTGATAAGGCATGGAACTCGACAAATGGCTTGATAAGGCATATAATCAACATAGTTGGGGCTATTAATTATTAAGTACTTAATAGCAGATTTTTACCCCCCCCCCCTTTCCCTCCTACCGCTTAACTTTGTAAAATACGCAAATTTTTCAAATTACTCGCGAGCCGCCTAATGTATTTTTTTTAAATAAATATTATGTTCTCAAAGCTCACCATTATACATAGAAACCTTCGCGGTTTCTAACTAACCAAAGTGTCACCATAATCGGTTAAATTGTGTAGGAAATAATAAGATAATTTTAATGCTAATTTCAAAAAATCAGAGTTCACCGTTACATATGGAGACCTTCGCTGCCGTGCGTACAACAACTCACAAAAGTTTCACCAGAATCGCAGAGAATAATACGGTAATTTTTATGCAAATTACATAACGCCAGAGCTCACCATTATATATAGAAACTTTTGCAGGCGTGCCCACAATATCTTAAGAAGTTTCATCGCAATCGGATGAATGGTATAGGAAATAATAAGGGATGCAAATTTCACAACGCCAGAACTCACCATAATAAAAAAACAACTCAAAAGTTTTCGCGGAATCGGAAGAATGGAATAGAAAATAAAAAGGGAATTTATGTGCAAATTGCATAAAGCTAAAGCTCACTTTTATATGTAGAAACCTTTGTGTGCATGCGCACAACAACTCACCAAAGTTTCATTACAATCGGTTCAATAGTACAGGAAATTATAAATGAATTTTAAGCAAATTTCATAACATTTTGTATAATACAACCAAGTTAATAGTTATGGTTTTTAAACCGAAAAACGAAATCGTCCAAACACCCTCAGTATGGCTAGATGAAAGGAAAATGAATGTTAATCACAGCGTTAAATACCTAGGACATGTCATCACAGACGACCTAAAGGATATCGAGGACATGGAAAGGCAGAGAAGAGCAATATCAGTTAGAGCGGGTATGCTGTCAAGACGTTTTTACTCCTGCAGCCCCAAAGTAAAAAAAATACTGTTCAACGCTTTCTGTACCTCGCTGTATACATCAGAACTGTGGGTTGACTACACTGCAACCCAATGGCATAAGTTAAAGGTTGCTTACAATAACGCCTATCGCCAACTTTTCCGCCTACCGAGATACTGCAGTGCTACGGAAATGTTCCTGGAGGGACGAGTACATACTTTCCGTGCACTTCTCTGCCACCGCATGGGAAGTTTATGGCGCAGACTGCGCCATTTGAAGAATGCGATCATCACCGCCATGACTGCCTGGATGGAATCTCCCCTGGTGACCCTTTGGAGACGGGAGACGATGAAATACCCTCCATAAACGGCTATTTAAAAATCATTTTAGTGTTTGATATCTACATCATTTTTTTTTTTGAGTTTCATTTTTCATGTTTTTCATATTTTATTTAATTTATGTGTTGTTATTTACTTTTTACCTTAACTTATTATTTATCTTTTTTTGTTATTTTAAAATATGGATTGTATTGCGTTGCACTTCCCCTGCATACATTCTGGAATAAACTTATATTATTATTATTATAACCCCAGACCTGACCATTACGTGTAGAGACCTTCGCTGCCATTCGAACAAAAACTCACCAAAGTTTCACCGGAAGCGCAGAAAATAATAAGGTATTTTTATGAAAATTACATAACGCCAGTGCTCATCATTATTTAGAAATTTTCGCAGGCGTGCGCACAATACCTCACCAAAGTTTCATCGCAATCGGATGAATAGTTTAAAAAATAATTAAGGAATTTAATTGAAAATTTAATAACACCAGAACTCACTATTATGTGTTGAAACCTTCGCGGGCATGCGTACAACATCTCACGAAAGTGTCATCGGAATCGGATGAATATACAGAAAATAATAAGGGAATATGTGTGCAAATTTAATGATGCCAGAGCAGACCATTACACATAGAAGTTTTAGCGTGCACGCGCACAATAACTACCCAAAGTTTCATCACAATCGGTTAAATGGTAAAGGAAATAATGAGGGACAGATAAGTTAGTTAATTAATAAGTTTTTATAAATGTATCCCACCACGAATTGTCGATATCCAAAATAGATATATTGAAAATAAACTCATCCTGTTTATAACTTGAGATGGTCGTTGCACAATTAAGCACGGAAAATCTTTATGCAGAAGTTGCTCTATCTCCATTTGAGTGTGGTCAATCTCCTTATGAATAATTTTGATTTTGCATTCTTGCTCAATCTCCATTTTAAAATTAAAAATAAAGTATAAAAAACGATAATAAGTCACCTTATTAAGAATTATTTCGACTTATGAGACCTTTACCTGTTACGCAAATAGCTTCGTCTTAAACACCTATCATAACGTTCCATTGAAATAATCAAAGAAAACCTCCTCCTGAAAAAATCGCAAATGGTAGTTTGGACAATTAAAAACTCGGGCGACGATAACTTAATAATTAGAACTTCTAGTTTAGGATTCCCTTAATAAATATGTTTGGTTTATTCTTTACAGGCGCCCACTCAGGGTTTCCTAATCTATTTCATGGTGCTTGTTTTAGCAAACCACATGTTTCGTCATAACTTCGTTTCCATTTAATTGATTACGCAGAGTATTCAACCACCCCCTGTAGATTTTTGATAACATATATTACTACTACCATTTTACGATGATTCACCAATTTATAATAAAAGAGCATAATTATTACCTTCCATGCCGACTTTCATTTGTGGACTACCTACTTGACTTTCTCACATTGCATCATGGTGAACAGATATTATGCACATTATTTTAAGAGAGTAGTACTACAGATAAGGAGGCGATGTCTGTTATATTGAGATTACAGATAAGATAAGATTGATCGTTACACGTTGTTAATTTTAATGTGGAGATTAAACAAAAACTAAAATGGTCTGTTGGACAAAAACGAAACGAGGCGACGCAATGTACAGCTATAACTGAAGTGATACCGAGATTACAAGCACAACAACAATACTTATTATCAAAGCTATGAAGTCTCTGTATGGACAAATTAGAGGAAAAGTTGGTAAGTATACTATAAAAAAGGTTCGCCTAGTGAGGTGTTCACAAAATACTTCTAGGTACTTACCTATATACATACAGTTACGGATCATTAATATTTTTTTCTTATTACTAATCTATGTAAACTGATGTAATAATATGTATTGTGTATGTTCAAGAATAGAAATAAAATAAATAAATAAATATTATTTTTAAACAAATGAAAACTGTAACAGTTAGTAGAGAAAAAAGTGAGAAAAGTTTTACATTGCGACCTTTTGGAAAAACAAGTTCCATCTGTTGCGGTAACGTCATATGATAATAAACTTTTAAGTAGCTTAATAAAGATCGCATTATCGCATAACATTACATCGACAGATGGAACCTTGTTATTCCAAAGGGTTGATTCTTTCAATAAATATCATAATAATGGAATTCCACGACGAGTTGTCGGAATACAAAATATAAATACACATTAGGAAATAACTTCCGTGAAATGAAAGTGTACTTCTATATCTAAAAGTCGTATTGACATTGAAGTTCCTCTGTTACCTGATTTTTATATTGGTAAATGGATTCCCGAACTTGTTATTGGTGTGTAGGTCGCGTTGGACACCACGAAGGTGTGCATTAGAGCATGATTTATCTAAAATGTAGCTCAACGGTCGCTCAGTTTGATTTGGAACAATGGCAGTGGAGTTGCAAGCAATGCGAATAGCTCAATTAATACTCGGGAAGGAAACTTGAATTTGAAATAAAAAAATATATATATATATCATTGAGTAAGAAGATAACAAAAATAATCTAAACGAAAATATGAAAGAGAACAAGACACAGAAAAAAACGGGCACATCAAAGCGAGAGAAGAAAGCAGATATAATTTGTAAAATTCATGCTTCTCACACCGATTGCCGTGAGAAGTGTGTGTATTTCATAAAGTTTAGCAGAATTTAAAGGAAGACTTGGGATGGGAATCAATTAGGGCGGAGGGAAATGAAGGAGGGGAGTTCGAGGGAGCGGTAAAGAATAGCAAACGGTGAATTTTCAAAATTAAGATGTATGTGGCCTCAAAAATTCAAAACATTTTCTTTCTTTGTGTCGCATTGCAACGCATGCCGGGTATTCGCTAGTTTAATATAAAATGTAAACATGTTTCAAAGCAAATGGTTTCTTTTTGGGATATAAAGTACCCTAAAAACTAAAAATGAACACATGTAAGAAAAAACAAATAAGTACCCACTTAAGACAAATTGGGGAGATTTATAAGGTATTTCGACAGAAAATTAATAAAATAAAATAAAGAAAAGATTTAGGTTAATTTATTTATTTATTTACGCCCTTGGGGCTTTTATATATAAAAGGATTATTACATTAGTATTATAAAAGTTACATAATAATAATAATAAAAAGTTTTATTCCAGTTACAGGCGTGGAATAAACTTGTCAAAACTTGAGAAATTTCCAATATATATAACACAAAATAAATGGAAAATCTGAAACAAAAAAATCAGAAAAAAGATACGGTCATTTGTAGGACTCGAACCCAGGACCTAGCAAGTCACAGGTCCTGGGTTCGGGTTCTAGATGTGACCATATCTTTTTTGTGTATCAGTTTATCGATTGAATTTTGCTAATATTGTCTTCATTAATTAATATTACAATTCAAGGTTTTTATTCATAAGTTAAAAATTAAATGAATTTATTTCCAAGCCTCTGCAGCCTTCTGACTGGGGTATAATTGAAATAATTTGTTTCCGATTATTTAATAAAAAAAACAACTCTGGAAGAGTCGTGTTACAATTTGGAACACGGAACTAATTTGTACATAAAAAAGTACCACGTCGCTCATAGTACTGCGTTAAGTAATGATTGCATTAAAAAATTACCTTTTATAAATTAAAACAATAGAATCAAGGCGCGAAAAAATTCGGGTTATGGGCGAAATTCCTAAAAAATAAAACTAGTTATCTTTATACTAACTTTGGGCCGGGGAATCCGAATCTGAAATAATTAGGTTGGGGCAAGCAAATATAAACTGAATTACACGACTGCAAAATTTTGAATTCATACACAGTTTTCAGGTAATTTTGACGTTTTTGAGTTTTGACGCTCTCAACAATGCCATAGAAAAAACCAAAGATATTTTATGTTCAACCACACAGAAAATTAAGTGATGCCATAAGCAAAAAGAAAGTGCCCCCTTTGTAGCGCCTACTCGCGTCAAGGCAAGAAAACATCCCAGTTTTCAAATAGTTTAGCGGCTACGCTAGGTATGTGTAAGATGGTTTGTGATAGAGAAGAAAGTGCCCCCTTCGTAGCGCCTACTCGTGTCACGGCAAAAAAACATCCCAGTTTTCAAGTAGTTTAGCGGCTACGCTAGGTTTGTGTAGCATGGTTTGTGATACAAAAGAAAGTGCCCCCTTCGTAGCGCCTACTCGCGTCAAGGCAAGAAAACATCCCAGTTTTCAAGTAGTTTAGCGGCTACGGTAGGTTTGTGTAACAAAGTTTGTGATACAAAAATGAATAAAATTTATAAAAAATAATTACTGAAATTATAAACATGTTTTTTACGTTATTGATATTATTGCTTAATGGCAACACTTAATTTTCTGTGGTTGAACATAAAATAGCTTTGGTTTTTTCTATGGCATTGTTGAGAGCGTCAAAAATGTCAAAATTACCTGTAAACTGTGTATGAATTCAAAATTTTGCAGTCGTGTAATTCAGTTTATATTAGCTTGCCCCAACCTAATTCTTTCAGATTCGGATTCCCCGGCCCAAAGTTAGTATAAAGATAACAAGTTTTATTTTTTAGGAATTTCGCCCATAATCCGAACTTTACCCAAATTATTTTTTTTACTAAATTGAGAGGGAATAACCAGATAAAACCGGAAACATGTCATTTTTAAATAAAATTTTAGACGAATTGACTCTTTTCCATAAAAAAATATAAAAAGATTTCAAAATACTTTTCTTTAATCCAGTAAGTTTTTCTTTTATCCGAAAGCTATGTTTTCAATTTTGAGAAAATATGTAATTTTTTAGTACAATAAGGTTTTACCGTAGGCCGTTGGAAGATCTGTTAAATTTTCATACTAAACTTTGTATTATACAACACACATTTCAAATCATATAATCATGTAGTAAAATAAAACAATAAATTATCTGGGAAATCTTTAATTCAGAATTTTAATTATAGTTGGGGGCCATTCGGTACCCGGTATCCCAGAGGTGGCCGCGGCACTTTGAGATGCAATTTTGACCCTAATGTATAAAGAAAGTGTATGAAAAACACGGTCAGAATCGCTAGCTCTATTATCGCCCTTTACCATAGAAAAAGCTGCAATGCAGCCGGTCACTCCGAATAATTTATATTAAAGTTTCCGTCGGTCGGGATGTGCGCAGGTCTTGCGCATGCGCGAAAAAAATATATTTTCAACTACGATTTTTACCCTTCTATGTACAAAATTTGTATAAGAACACGGTCAGAAATGCTAGCGCCAACATTCCCTATGGTATTGGTAAAGATTTTATTCACTCTGTAGCCATAAAATATTTTAAAATAATTTTTATCTGTGGGCATCTCGAACTGTCATTGTGGCGGCCGCGTCGTATTATGCCGATGCGTGACCTCGAATAATATCATAAAACCTATCAATTTACGTAAATAACGCAAGTAATGTTATTTTGGTAAATAGTTTATTGTTCTAGGAATGTGTTTCAGTCAATAAAATATACGATAGGTAAAATTTAATCAACAAAACATTCAACTGAAGATCGTGAAATTTCCGTGTTTTTCTGGAAAAAGCCTGGCCCCCAACAGGTTGCGTTTTGTGACTAAAATACTTCACTTATTTTATTTATTTACGATCTTACAAGCTATAATATTAAAGTTTTTTACATTCTTATTTTGCTTAAACAATATAGAAAAATTATAAATACTTATAATCAAAAAATAATTACAAAAAGTACATAATTTTAATAGTTTTATCATCATGCCGTTCAGCATTTTTGAATGTACATAGGTATAAATTAAAGCAATTTTTAAATGAAATAAAATCGATATCGAATCATTATTTTAAAAAGCTGGTGCGGAGAATAATTAATCTTTCTCATTGGAACCGCCCTGTACTATCGTAAGAACATCTATCGTCGAAATATAAATTCTCGGCCGCTGGCTGGTAAATGGACCATAACTAAACACTTTTCAAAATTTATAAAATTTAAAGCCATTGTGTTATAATTCCATTAAAGTTCTGTGCAAAGTTTTAAACCTGTAGTTTTGTCAAAGTAATGATTGGTTTCTAAATTCAGAATAATAATTCCATTAAAAAAATTCAGGTTTTTTAAAGAAAGGTAAACTTCCAGAATATTTAACATAAGAATTAAGATCATGCAATGTTGTAAACAGCTAGCGTTGTAAAGTTGTATATTATCATGCTTACAGTCGGAACAAGACAATGGTTTTTCTCCACCGTGAGTAAAAATGCGAACTTGAATAACTAAATAAGGCAATTGAATAAAGTATTCTACAGTATTGGTAAGCACTGTCAACGATGACTTGTGTGAGCAGGAGTAGTTACAAAGGGGAAAATGAAGTTATCTCCAGTAATGGTTAAAATATGAACTTTTAAATACTCTTTGGAGAACATGAATAGCTGCAGAAGGAAGACAAATGTTTTTATCCAATATGGAGGCGTAAGTGCATTGCTAAACGTGATTTTATGGAAAAGGAGTAGTTACAATGGGAACATGCAAATTTTTTTTATCCAGTATGGGTACGTAAGTGCAGTGTTAAATCAAACTTGCGTGAGTAAGATGACTTACAATGAGGACAGGAAAAATGTTTTTCTCCAGAATGGGCGAGTAAGTGACTAGTTAAAGCTGATTTGTCTGAGCAGGAATAGCTACAATGGGGACAAGAAAAGGGTTTTTCTCCGGTATGGGTGCGTAAGTGCTTCGTTAAATCTGATTTGCGTGAGCAGGAGTAGCTACAATGGGGACATGAAAAAGGTTTTTCTCCAGTATGGCTGCGTAGGTGTAGTGTTAAATCAAACTTGCGTGAGCTAGAGAACTTACAATGAGGACATGAAAAATGTTTCTCTCCAGTATGGGCGAGTAAGTGACTTGTTAAAGCTGATTTGTCTGAGCAGGAGTAGCTACAATGGGGACATGAAAAGGGTTTTTCTCCGGTATGGGTGCGTAAGTGCCTCGTTAAATCTGGTTTGCGTGAGCAGGAGTAGCTACAATGGGAACATGAAAAAGGTTTTTCTCCAGTATGGCTGCGTAGGTGTAGTGTTAAATCAAACTTGCGTGAGCTAGAGTACTTACAATGACGACATGAAAAATGTTTTTCACCAGTATGGGTGCCTAAGTGCTTTTTTAAACTTGATTTGTCTGAGAAGGAGTAGTTACAATGGAGACAAGAATGAGGCTTTTCTCCAGTATGGGTGCGTAAGTGCCTTGTTAAATTTGATTTGTTTAAACAGGAGTAGGTACAATAGGAACACAAATGAGGTTTTTCTCCAGGGTGCAGTTTTATGTCTGTAATTTTATCTGCAAAAATATATTGGATAAAGCTTAATAAAAAGGTATCTATAATGAAACGAGAAAATAATTAAAACAAACTCACACCAACAAAAATGGATTTTACCTGCAGCAGTTTCGGCAATAATTTCAGAGTACTCTGAGCATTCCTTTTTAACATCTGTCAGATCTCTATCTATTTCCTTATTAGAATTTCCCTCTCCATCTTGTTCCCGGGGTCCCCCTTCTGTATTGATGGGCACAGTCTCCACATTTGTGGAACCTGGGAAAACAAAACAATAATACAATACAAAAAGGAAACGTCGATCATATGAAAATCAATACATTAAAAATCAAATCACAATCTCAGTCAAAGATGTAACAATTAAAAATGTAAAATGTCTCCAACTTCATCTTTAAAAATCACATAAGAATCCTTACCATGTAAAGATCTCCAAACACACATAATATAAATCTATTCTTACATACAATGCAATAAATTAAGGCAAACATAGAACTCTGCTTAAGAGCGTTTAACCAGCCAGCGGACGAAAATCCACATTTCGTCGAAAGTTGTTCTTCCGATCGTGCAGGGCGGTTACAATGAGAAAGATTGATTATTCTCCGTACCAGCTTTTTTAAATTATAACTCAATATCGAATTTACTTCAATCCAAATTAGCTTTAATTTATACCTTCATCCAAAAATGTTGAAAGGCGTGATGATAAAACTATTAAAATAGTGTACTTTTTGTAGTTATTTTTTGATTATAAGTATTTATCATTTTTCAATAATGTCTAAATTTAATAAGAATGTTAAAAAAATCTGAAATATATTAGTTTGTAAGTGCGCAAATAAATACACAAATGGACCAATTTTCGTCAAGAAACACATGTACGTACATATTTTTTAATGATTTTATTGAAACTAAAATTAAAATTCTAATACATAACTTTGCTAGATAATGTATTGATTTATTTTACTGCATGATTACATTATTTGAAATGGGTGTGGTATAATACAAAAACTTTTTTGAAAATTTAACAAATCTGCCAACGACCTATGGAATAACCTTATTATACTAAAAATTTAAAAAAAAATCTAAAAATTTATTACATAACTATGCTAGATAAAAGAACAATCTTTCGAAATCCATTTATAATTTTTTGTGGAAAAGAGTCAATACGTCTAAAAACTTTTTTGAAAATGACGTATTTCCGGCTTTCTCTGGTAATGCCCTCTTAAACACCTACCACAATATAATTGGTGTTATATAATCAACAAAATGCATCCCCAAATTACTAATTTTATTAGAATATCGACCAGTCTTCACCGCTCCAACAAGAGAATCAGACTCAGGGAATATTAATAATAAGACTAAACTCAACATGGGGTGTTATGGCGTGTTGTGCTACCTTCTTACTTAGCCAACGTTTCAGACAGCGTAACAGTGTCCAATGTCCATCATTAAATGCTGGCGTCCCGCAGGGATCGGTTCTGTCTCCGACTTTGTTTTTGTTGCACATCAACGACCTTTTGTCATGTGCACCAATTCATTGTTACGCGGATGACAGTACAGTTCATGATAGCTTTTTGTTTGACAAGCCCCCAAAGGGCTCACAAACTCCAACAGCTCGTAAGGCTTTGAAGCAAAGAATGGACGGTTACCTCGAGAGTTTTTTCTCTTGGGGTAAAAATAATCTCGTTGAATTTAATGTTTCAAAGACCCAATCTTGTCTGATTACGTCTAAAAGGGATCGAAATGAAAATCTAGTCTCTTTCAACGGAAGCAATCTTCCGAACAGGCCCTCCATTGATATGCTTGGTGTAACCCTAAGTGACCAGCTCAGGTATAGGGGCTCCATCGAAGCCAGAGTAAAGTTAGCCTCCCAAAAACTGGGCGTACTGTACAGGGCCCGCAGATACTTTAATAGTACACAACTGCTAACCCTGTACAAATCGCAAGTGCGCCCCACGGTTGAATTTGGCAGCCACCTCTGGTCTGGAGCTCAAAATACCTGAAAAATACCCTCGACTCTGTGCAGAAACGGGAGGTCCGTTTGATAGATTCTCCCATCGTAACAGACGGATTGCAATCTTTAGAGCACAGGCGTCGGGTGGGAATGCTATCCTTGTTCTACCGGTATTACAATGGAAGATGCTCCGAGGAACTAGCATCATTGATCCCTTCGGCACTGGTGCATATTCGGGAAACACGCCAAACGCGTGCCCAACATTTGTACACAGTTGACATTTGTCACATGAGAACGGGTCGTTTCTTCGACTCGTTCTTGTGTTCAACAGCTCGGCTGTGGAATGATTTGCCGGCCTCTGTGTTTCCTCCTTCCTACAACATGGGTCTCTTCAAGACCAATGTTCATTCCTTCCTCTCCTCAAAAAGACCCTCCACACAGCATCCCAGATGACATAGACCCTGAGGGAAATTATTTTCCTCAGAGCCTCCTGTGTGGAGTTAATAAAAAAAAAATAAAAAAAAATTAAGGCAGATGTAATAAATTCATTGTATATCAATCAACATACCAAAACAACTCTACACCTGGAAAAGCTTTCCTATGACGTTCTCCCAAATCGTGTCTCGAAAGAAAACTGGAAACTTATCTATTATTGTACTTATACCACCGCTGCATGCAATTTGGGAGGCGGGAATGGGTACCGCCGCCCCGGGAACCTTTATTCTTTATTGGATAACCAACCCCTCTGCCATAGGTCACACCAAGTGGTTCGCTACGTTTGGTGATTTAGCAGGGGGGCCCGGGTTCATGGGGTGAGATTCGTCCCGATCTTGGCGGCATATGCGTCTGCCCACCAACTGCGTTGCAGGCTGGATCGGGAGAGACTGATTGAGGAAGACCTCTCCAGCAGGACTCGGAATATCGCCTCACCCGGTTTTAGGTCTTGGAGACGGATGACCAGGACACACTGAACCCCAGATTCCTACCAACCCCTTAAACCCTTTTCCTTCCCAGAACTCTCCTATCAATCCTTTCCTTAAAAAACCCTCTACGCAGCATAACTAAAGATGACATAGGCCCTGAGGGAAATTATTTTCCTCAGGGCCTCCTGTGTGGAGCTAATGTAAAAAAAATGTGAATTATTCATAAATTATCTTCAATTAACTGTAAGTTCATTGAAGATAATTTCACAAATTCACCCCCAGTGGTGGCTACCTTTGGTGACTTAGCAGGGGTGTCCGGGTTCATGGGGTGAGGTTTGTCAAGGTCTTGGTGGCTGATGTGTCGGCCCACCTGCTGCGTAGCTGGACGGATCGAGAGAGATTGGTTGCGCAGGTATTTTAACCTCTCCATCCTCAACCCTTTGCCTCGCACCGCAGTTGAAGGGATGGATTCATACGTCCGTCACTCCTGGACACACTGACCCCCAGATTCCTATGAACCCCTCATACCTATTTCCTTCCCAGAACTTCCTATTCTTCTATTCTTAAAAAAAAACCCTCCTCACAACACCTCCTTAGATGATACAGGCCCTGAGGGAAACTGTTTTCCTCAGGGCCTCCTGTGTGTAAATAAACAAAAAAAAATCTCGCAAAATCTTTTGATACGGTCTGTCATCAAAAGAAAACAACAGGTTGGAATAACATGAGTAGCCTGCACATGGTTTAAAAACAATCTAATACACCCAACAGAGCAAACTCTAATCCTCTGTAACAAAATACATGTAAGCAAAAAATTATCTGTGTTTTGTAGTGTACTCAAGGCAGCATAATAAGACCACTTTTATTTCTTATTACATTACACACTATAGGCCGTGGATAATGGATGTAAAATATTGTCATTTGCCGATGAAACAAGTATTAATATTCGAAGACAATCAATCATGACGCAATCAGTTATTAACAGTACTAATCTATATCTCTACATCTCTACATATTATAAATTAAAGTCCTCCGCATCATCTTCTGTCTGTCTATTTGCGATAAACTCGAAAACTACTAAACGGATTTTCATGCGGTTTTCACCAATAGATAGAGTGTTTCGTGAGGAAATTGGTTGAAACATAACGATAATTGTTAGAAGTCAAGTCGTTATTGTTAAAAGTCAAGCCGCCTGGTTGCTTTCATCGAAAACGCTGCCTAATCCTTTTGGGATATAACAAAACAATGCATGGTGGAATATTCCTCTTTTATAGATCTATAAAAAAGTTCCCAAAGGCATATATCTATCTTTTACCGATAGATTACTATACCCATTTAATCTTCTAAAAAAATGGTTGCGGTAAACTTAGATTGCGGTAATTGAAAAGTTATTTAGACGGATACAGCATTAATCCTTATTAACTTAAAAACGTTAGTTACCCCAAGCATTTCATGCACATTATTATAATCTTTCACACCATCTCTACGTATTATAAATTAAAGTCCTCCACGGCATCTGTATGTCTCTTCGCGATAAACTGAAAGACGGCGGTGGTTATAAAGGTTGGATAATCATCCAGTAGATGACGTTGTGTTTTATTAGCCACAGCAACGCGTGGGCGGGTCAGCTAGATATGGATAAAGTAAAGCATTCGCTAGACCCAAACCTCCTCACACTTAATATCGACAAAACACAATATGTGAAGTTTTTCATTCGCAAACATAATGTACCCAACAACCGCCCTAAACCAATCATTTCACAAGGTTCTAACTGACTTCATATTCCCAGAAATAAATATTCTAATCTAGGTGATATATTTTATCTTAAAACTAATCAGTATAAATGTTGTATATTCTATCACTTTTATTCTTCTAGACACAAATAGATTTACATAATTTCTGCAATGTTTGTTTATATTGAATATAATATAATTTCTTATAATTTTTAAATAATATATATGTATTTTTATTTTATTACTTGTTTTGTTGTTATATTGTACCTACTGTGTATTTTATTTTCTCATTGTATTATATTTTCTTCATTGTTTGATACTCAACTTATAAACTATAATGTAAAAGCCCATCAGAGCGTGTAATAAACAAATAAATAAAACAAAGAAAGTGTAAGTGATGATAGGATCTTGTAAAATGAATCATTATTGAAAATGCTTGATGTTAGAACTATGTCATATATACTCGTATATCTACAAAAATACAACACAAATGGTTCTGAAAATTATTTTGGGAATAGAAATAAGCGAAATTGGCATTCAAAGCTCATTTTTGAGGATACCAGTTAATAAGGCAGGACTTTCATTATTCTGGTGGAATCCTCTCCCAGCTCATATTCCGTTCCCCATTTCCTTCCAAAGCTTCACACAAAATTCACGGGGTCCAAAATCGCCATAAGTTTTCATGAGCTATCGAAACATTTCTGCTTTCAATTTTCCAGCTTCTTCTTTATTTCAGCAGGTCATATTTTTATTTTTATTTGTTGCTTTTTTATTCCATTTATTCCAATTCCTAGGTTAGGTGCTTTTTATTGTTTTTGAGATAATACTCTTTATGTCTTCAGATGTTTCTTTGCCTTCTGCGGTGATTAGAACTGCAAAATTGGGTTCTTCGATTGGGACCATCCTTTTAGTACCATTTCATAGGATTTTTGTTCAGTATTTTTTTCGAGCGCGATGATTACTTTTATTTGGGGTTCAATAATTTGTTCATGGAAATGGTTTTTTCCCGTTTCGATGCTTCTTCTAGTAGTTGAATCGTTAGTTCAAAGTCATTTCTAATTTTTGTGTCCTTTACGGTCGAAATGTTTTTTAGATCACTTTTATTGTTTCCTATTTATGTTAGTACATCCATTTTTTTATTAAGGAACTATATTTAATTACTAGATGATTTACTATAGTGATAAAATATGGTGAGGCAATAGCTTAACTAATTACGAAGAGTTTAAGGGCATAATAAGTTATGCGTTGTCTTAGTTCATCAATAGCAAAATACAGAAGGAAAATACGAGGGGAAAATAGAAAACAAGAAGCTGCCCTGACTGCGTCCATCTGAAACACCTCTGTGATATACGCAATGCAACTTACTAGTTGGCTGAACACTCTCCGCATACTGCAAACATTCCTTCTTCACGCCTGGTGGGTGGATTTCTATAGTCGTAAACGCCATTTCCCCTGAGACTTCTTCCTGCGACCATGGTTCAGTCTTGATGAAAACACTCTCTGGGTTGGGAAGATCCATGGCACTGCTGTGATGGCGTTCCGTTATGTGATGGTAATTAGTGTTAGCTGAAAAATAAAAATAAGGCCTGTAACAAAACCTCTCTATACCAACATTATATTCATTTGAAAATAAAACTACTCAAAATATTGTACGTACGGATTTTGTAAAAGCATTTTATAAAATATACAAATAATTAGTAATTCAACTATACATATAAAATTAATAACACTTCTTTCACCTGACCACGAAATGAATGCAGTCCTGTCAATGAAATAAATAAATAATCTTGCCATTTTTACTTTATTCCAATCTAAACTGTCTTTCACAAGCTTCAACACAATAACAAGTGTAGGCTTATAAATGCTTTGTTACGCTCTCCTTCATTCCAGTGACTTAAGAAACATATCAACATTACACATTTATTTGTAGTCTTATTTATTTCGACGTCAAGTTCAACAAAATTATTTTATTTGGTCCCCCACTTTAAAATCTTCTCCGATTCAAATAACCATTAAAAGGCATTATTTTCCAATTCCGGTAACTATGACTTTACTACCAACTATTATCTAACTACCACCAAATTTTCTTTTAATTTTTAAAGTGCATTTTAAGCGTGTCCCTATTTTGTAAATATTAGCCAAAAATATATTGCAACCAGCATAATAGAGTATGTGGGATCGACATGTAGATATGAGCATGTCGTTAAGGTCAAACAAATACCTGCACTTTTATTCATATTTTCACTTGTATTTTGCCTCTGTATTACAGTTTTTTTCCAAAAAAGAATAATGAAACAGGTACCTGAATTATTTTCTGAATTGGATTCCGAACATTCTTTTTGGATAAAAGGATATTCTATATCGATTTCCGTAAATGTCACAGCAACACTCTCTTCACCACTTGTGCCTGGTTCTAACTTGATGACAATGGAATCCATACTTTTACACAAGGATCTGCTAGTTCTGTTTTTACGTTAACTCTATAACGAGGTTAAAGGATTTGGAGGATTGAGAAAAGGACTGATTGCTCTCGTTCAATGTGTACAAGTCTACTAAACGAGTAAAACCAATAAAACATAACCAACAAGAAAAGTGACAGCACTGACAGCTAGCACCCCGAGATTTCTCCATAGATATTGCAGAATTAAGAACAAAATTCTTTTTAAACGACTTCATCTTATGATGAAATTTAGGTGTTGCCATTTAAAATAATTCACGGCGAACAACTTTGTTATTTAAGAACCGTCAAGAGTCAATAGCCGATGACCTTCACGATTACATTCTTCAATTATTCATTGGCTATGGAAATGTAATTTTGAAACGTCATCCATTATTCCATTGCTTCTTCGTTACTTGTGAGCGTTTGGTGGACTAGTGCTGGTGTCGTTCACTATAGCTTTATTAAGGGCCAGTTGTTTCGGAAAACCTGAACAATCGTTCAGATTCTTCTTGATTTTTCAAATGTAACGCAATCATTCTGTCAAATCAGAATTGGGTTGTTTCAACTTTTATTTAACATTCCTTACATTTGAAAATTTCACACAGTGTTCCCCGCCGAATCGGACTAATTATTCCAGAGAAAGCGTTAGGAATATTTTTTTACGCTTACAACACTCACAAGTTGTTTATGAAATTCGTCGCCTGTCAGAGATTATCGACTTGTATTGTTAGCCGTGCGTGATGTTTATCTACAAATAAAACATAAACGCTTAAGAGTGAGTGCTTTTTTATTAGTATTCAATTAATTACATGTACAGTTAAGTTAATATGGTAAAATGCAATCGTATTACTTAAATATTCTTCCTTTTTAGATCAATTTTACGAGTCTCCAGAACAGCTACAGCAGAAATGCTCAAATGTCGCCAGAACCATATATAGGAAATGAATTAAATTCCTATGGAAACTATAATTAAAGCTCACTATCTGACTGTCAAACATATACATGCTATGCTTGACCACATAACACGTCTTGAAATACAGGTTTTTAGTTGTGTATATACTTGACCTTTTTTGCGAATAAAATATCTTATCTTAAACAACGTCTGATGCGATTGTTTAAAGTGTATAGTTAATTAATACAATATGATAATATCGTTCGGTCGGTTTGTTGTCGGTATTATTGATATATCAACACTTGATATATTATGTCAGCTATCAGCACTCTCCACACGGACACTTCGGAGCGCCGCTTCAGACCGCCGCGCAGGAAAGTCTCGCAGTCTTACTTTCGGTCTATACTTCACTGCGCGGCGGCCGGCGTGGCGCGCTCCGAAGTGTACTTATAGGGAGTGCTATTGCCTACTTCGCGGCGCGGCGGCCGGCGTGGCGCGCTCCGAAGTGTTCTTATAGGGAGTGCTATTGTTTGAAATAATTAAATATTTGAAATAAGTTTGCCTGTTTTATTTATAAAATGCTGACGTATTGCAAATACATTATGATTCTTGTTTTAGGGTCATTGCAGTCCAATTGAGAAAGGCATATGTTCTGGAGGAATACAACAGAATTTACGATATTTTGACGAGTCTGCGTTTTGGATACTGGTTGTTGGTACCTCCAAGCAGAACCAAAAGAACCAAGGAACTATAGTGGTTCACCAATAGTGAAATGTAATGTAAGACACGTGAAATGCATAAATGGTTTTCCTCGGCAAGAACCGTTGTATAATGTACTTTTAATTTGATGTAGGTACATTGTTTTCATATTACTGCTTGTCATAATAAGATGGCAGATTAGGTTTCGCGTCATCAACCCGCATAAATCAGCTAATTAAATATAATTACTGACTTATTATACATATACTTAAGGCGGCCAACCGTCCCGCATTCTGCGGGACCGTCCCGCATTGACGACTGTTGTCCCGCATTGAAATATTTAATGAAATAGTCCCGCAATTCGTCTAAAGCGTCCCGCATGTCCCGCATTCCTATATTTTTGTAATATTGTCCATTCTAGAAAAATAAACTGTCTCTATGCTTAGTCTATTTTAACCATTTCCGTTCATCTGTGGTTAAGTTGATGACAATATTTGTCCCTAGAATTTTTGTCCCGGGCCTTTGCCCGAAGATATCGGTCTAGGAATTGGTTTATTGGGATTAGTATATTTATGGGATTATTTAAGTAAGCCAAAGAGCGTCAGTGTAGTATTAAATAAGTGCAACCCGTGATACGTAATTGATAATCCGTTCTTGGCATTTAAATCAAATCAAACAATTTGTTGACCGCGAAACGCCGACCGCGTAAAAGCGAAGTTGTAATTCAGTGAATTTCAAAAAGAATTTCTTTTCTTACAAAACTTACTTTCTTTCTTTCATGTTCTGAGTATAGTTTTAATGCGCCGCATACAGATATTCTTAATTATAAATAACCAGTTTTGTGTTCAGAATGTTAAATTCCAGTTGGATTCATCTGATGAAATATTTCGACGGAAAACATTCTCTTATTCGAAGTGCAGTTATAAAATTCTATTTGCAGTTGTATGTGCTGCCAGAATCAAACAGAAACTATTTTAATGTTCTGAGTGTAGTTTTAATTCGCCGAATACCTACAGATTTAATTTAAAACAGAATGTAAAGTTTGTGTTGTGGATTCATCTGGTGACACATTTATCTTATTTGAAGTGCAGTCATAAAATTCTAGTTACAGACCACGTATGCGTGCCGGAATTAAAGAGAAACCATTTTCATGTTGTGATTGTAGTTTATATGAGCAAAATTCTGGATTTTCGTGAGAGAAAATTTGTAACGCACTCCCCCCCCCCCCCCCCCCCCGTCGACACCCCAAACCACTGTGTCCCGCATTGATATTTTACAAAGTTGGCCGCCTTACATATACTTATTACTTACAACTTTTATAACGAAGAAGTTTTACTTATATAAATAAATAAACATTTGAAACTGACATGGTTTCGTTTTATTTTGTACTTAAAAGGATTTTTATTATAAAATACTGTTCATATTAGGCATGACTTTGTAAATTTAATACAGCTATGATTAGAGGTAATTAACTCGAGATTCCTTTACACAACATATTTTAAATGTCTTATAAAGACATGTGTTTTAATCGCCTTATTAATATCAGGTAAAGGTTTATGTTAATATGCTGGGTCATGACTCCAGTTCCCAAACTGCAATTTTCTTTGTGAGGGTTGAACCAGTTATATACCTATAGAATATTGTGATGGCGCCAGTCCTTTATTCTGTATTTATTAACTCTACTGTGGCCCGAAGCGCTGTTTTTAATATAGGTACTTGGCCAAAAATCATGTAAGTATACAATTGTTTATAATTGCAATTCACTTAACACACTCAACTTCTTTTATATCTTGTATGAAATCGGAAGTTGACAGAAATCAGAAGGAACCTTCAGTTGTCACAAGGTAAATAATCAGGAAAGATTGGGAAATGTCAACCACGAGGAAAAGATTTCTTTTATTAAAAATTATTGTAGACTCAAAAAATTATTCTAGGATAAATATAACACGAATAAGATGGCAATAGATTGTAACTTCATCGGTTTACACAAGAAATAAGTTTGTATTTTTTTCAATGTTTTCACCAGTGTTTATGTCATTTTCAATCTCTGAAACAAACGATTTTCGACAATATTATACATTGAAAAGATATCTAAACTTCTTCCCAGAAAGTCATTTGTTCTTTTGCCATCCTGAAGTTTTGATCGTTATGTTTTATTTGCGTTTTATGCAAAAACAGTCCAGCCATAATCGCTAGTTTCGGTAGTGCAGGTGCAGAGTGCCACATAGCTGCACAAGCTGTCAGATAGCAAAGTTTCGCACGATTGCGCATGCGCGTTCCATCAATTCTCCACTAATAGCCCATTCACACCATTCATTTATCGTTCATTTCGTGATTTCATTCAGCCTCTTTCCCTCGAAATGAACCGTGTGAACACGAAAGTGAATAGAGACAGTTCCGAATGAAGCATTCCAACAATGTTGGAATGCTTCCTTCGGCACTGTTCACTCGCAACCGGAATTTAACATCACGTGACGCGAATGATGTGTGTGAACACTCAAGTGAACAGTCTTTCACTCGCAAATTAGTCGGCCGAAATGTTCTGGCGTGAGGACGAGTAGCCGGAGCGGCTTAAACGTCAAAATGCTCCGTTTAGTTCGCTTTTCGAAATAACTCCTACACGTCTCATAGAAATCGTTGTTTCTCCCTTACTATCATAGTGAAAAATATGATCTAAACGGCATTGGAAAGAGAAAATAATGTTCTATATATTCAATATAACAATTAACCACAAAATAATACGAATGTACACTTCTATGGAACCAAAGTCTCTGATCGAATTTGAAAAAATAATTATGAAACATTGTGAATTTTTAATAAATTATTTTTATATGAAATGACAAAAAAGTGAGGTGATAGAAACGTTTATAATTTACTTGTCTAACAAAATAAGTGTGTGTTTTTATATAATTTTTGTTACCAGTAATTTTAGTTAGAATAAAAGCAAGTAGAGCCATTTTTTAAACTTTTAAAAGTTTACATTAAAAATTATTCTATTTAAAAAATTACGTGGTTATTTCTAATAATAAATTTTAAAAGCATATTTCATCACCTTTCCAAAACAGTTTTTAGTTTTTGGATACGTTAATAAATATTGCATTTATATGGATTTTATTGCAAGCCGAGGCCTATTTTGGAATAAAAATATTTTCATGGTGCAAAAATACTGGTAGATATCAGTTTTCAGGTTATTATTTAACCATATGTTCATTTTATGGTGCTGAAATTTATTTACTGTTTACAAGAATCGCCAATTTCTCGTAATTTAGTTCGACGTTATCGGAAATATCAATTGAAATCGTAAATATTCCCGAACTTAGCCGTCAGCGCCGGACGAATTCCAATGCGGCCGCGACTACTCTCGACGACTTCGTAGCGAGAATGTCGAGTGAACTCTTCCTTCGAAGGAAGCGTGTGAACACTCGGTGAAACGAGAATGGAACATTTCATCGAGTAAACCTTCATCCGAGTGATCCTTGTGACTTCAGCTTAACCGCCGGAATTCGGCCGGTCAGATTTAAATGAAATTTCATTTGAAATTGCACTTGACGGACGGTGAAACAACCCAAATTTCGTTAAATGACGATTCATTTGCGATTTGACGGTTCATCAGACGTGATTTTTTCCGAAACAACTGGCCCTAAATCTGGCCAGACGATTACGGCAGATGTCTATTGTCAGCAACTGCAAACCATGATGGAAAAGCTAGCTGCTAAACAACCGAGGCTGGTTAATCGCTCTAGGCATAAATGAACTAATACTGCTGCTGCTTCATGACAACGCTAGACCACACACTGCACAAAAGACGGCTGCCAAATTAGAGGAGCTTCAATTGGAATGTCTAAGACATCTATCGTACTCTCCGGACCTTGCCCCAACAGATTACGATTTTTTTCGAAATTTGGATAACTTCTTGCAAGGGAAAAAATTCAACTCCGATGGGGCAGTCCAAACCGCCTTCAAAGATTTTATTGATTCCCGTCCGAATGGTTTTTTTAGCAAAGGGATCAATGAACTGCCTATGAGATGGCAAAAGTGCATAGATAGCAATGGTACATACTTTGACGAAATAAATATATTATATTTAAAAAAAATCGACTTTATGTTCCTCCAATACAAAACGCCAATTTCATATTTAAGAACCAATATTTAATACATAATACAAAAGGACATTGATTTAAAGTTTTATGGATAAATTTAAATTAAATAACAAATGAAAACCCCGTTATAAATAAAACGAGTCTCAAACTACACATAACTGACAGACAACCATCTATGTATCGTAAAAAGCCATTTAACAGCTGCGTAAAATTAAAAGAAGACCTATTAGTAAGACCGTGATACATTATAATGATTTAGGAACTTAAGTCAAACTACATTCAGAATAAAAATGAATTCCTACATCTCATATGGGACCACCTACTTTCAAACATAAAATAATTAATTTTGTTAAAATTATTATCTTTTTTTTAACTAAGAACATTTGACATAACGTAAAAGAAAACCATTAACGTGCTTAAATGATTTTTTTCCGGTTCTTTCAGCACGAGGGACCAAAAGTACTCTGTGAACGCACCACAGGATCCCCACCCCTGCTTTAAGGAATATGCATAGCTGCAGAAGGCAAGTTAATAAAGTTTTCACCGGTATGGGTAAGCACGTGAAGTTTTAGAGTTACCTTTTTAGAACATGAGTAGTTGAAGTCCGAAGAAGAAAAAGGTTTTTCTCCGGTATGCATGTGAAGTTTTAAATCTTGGTTCTGAGAAAATGAATAGCTACAGACAGAACATGAATAAGGTTTTTCTCCAGTATGCGTAAGCACGTGCCGTTCTAAGGACCACTTTCTAAAACTCGAATAACTACATTAACAGCATGAAAAAGGTTTTTCTCCAGTGTGAATACGCCTGTGAAGTGCTAAAGTTCGCTTTTGAAAACATAAGTAGTTGCATTCTAAATATGAAAACGGTTTTTCTCCGGAATGGGTGAACATGTGACGTTTTAAATCTTGCTTTTGAGAAAACGAATACCTACAGGCGAAACATGAAAAAGGATTTTACCAGTATGAATGAGCATGTGACTTTTTAAATGTTTCTTTAGAGAACATGAATAATTGCAGACAGAGCACGATAGAGGTTTTTCTTTACTGTGGATAGACGACATGTGATCTTTTAGATGTCCCTTTTGAGAAAATGAATACCTACAGACGGAACATGAAAAAGGTTTCTCACCAGTATGGATGAGCTTGTGACGTTTTAAATTTTTCTTCAGAGAAAATGAATAATTGCAGACAGAACACGATAGGGGTTTTACTTTACTGTGGGTAGACATGTGATCTTTTAGATGTCCCTTATGAGAACATGAGTAGTTGCAGTCCGAACACGAAAAAGGTTTTTTTCCGGCATGGATGAGCATGTGACGATTTAAATCTTGCTTTTGAGAAAATGAACAGCTACAGACAGAACATGAATAAGGTTTTTCTCCAGTATGCGTAAGCGCGTGACGTTCTAAGGACCACTTTCTAAAACTCGAATAACTACAGTAGGAGCATTAAAAGGGTTTTTCTACAGTGTGAATACGCCTGTGAATTGCTAAAGTTCCCTTTTGAGAACATGAGTAGTTGCATTCTGAACATGAATAACGTTTTTCTTCAGAATGGGTGAACATGTGACGTTTTAAATTTTGCTTTCGAGAAAATGAATACCTACAGACGGAACATGAAAAAAGTTTTTCACCAGTATGAATGAGCATGTGACTTTTTAAATGTTTCTTTAGAGAACATGAATAATTGCAGACAGAACACGAAAGAGGTTCTTCTTTACTGTGGGTAAACATGTGATCTTTTAGATGTCTCTTTTTAGAAAATGAATAGTTGCAATGGAGACATAAAAATGGCTTTTCTCCTAATGGGTGCGCAAGTGCAGTGCTAACGCTGACTCGCGCGAGCAGAAGTAGTTACAATGGAAGCATGAGAAGAATTTTCGTCTAGGATGCGCCTTTAGGGCCGTTTTCAGGTCTGTAAAAGATGGTGAATAAAGTACAATAAGTAGGTGTCTACAATGAAACAGTAAATAATTTAAACGAATTCGGATAAACAAAAAACGATTTTACCTGCAGTTTGTGTAATACTTGCAGAGTGCTCTAAGCATTCCTTTTTAACATCCGGCAGGTCTATGTCTATTTCCATATAAGGTGTACCTCCTACATCTTCTTCCTGGGGTTCTAGTTCTGCCTTAATGGTAACAGTCACCACATTAATGCTAGCTGAAATAACATAACAACAATATATTAATAAGATGATGAGTATAACACTAAAAATAAAGGTCGTCGCGTCGGTAGTATTTTTACAATTATTTGTTTTTTATTGTTAGAGTGCTAATACTGTTTAAATAAGCTTTTATAGACATCCTACTGCAGGTACAAATTTTCTTTGAATCATAAATAAATACAATACAATATAAAAACACTTAATAAATAATATCTTTCGACTTTTGGAGTTTCTTTCTGACAGAGGTACTAGAAATAAACAAAAGTATACGTTTTTCTTTACAGTTTAAAATAAATATTTATCGTTTAAGAAACCATGAAGGAGGGGAATTAGAGACTTTCAGGCAGAGAGTCCAAGTCGACTAATCCAAGAGAGATTATGGAAAGGAGAACGTTTGATGATTTATTTGAGAGTTAAAAAGAACGGTGAGGCAACAGCTTGAGGTATAACGTACTATTTTTCAGAAGATTATCCATAAAGTAATGAGAAGTAAATAACAAGCAACTGACTGCGTCCATCTATAACCTTTTTTATTTTATTTTTTCCTTTTTTATTTTTTTTTTTAAAGAAAGACAAACATTCCCGGGTTACGAATAACCCAACAATGTTTGAAAATCTCCTACTACCACCAAAGAAAGCTGAAAGTGTTGTTTTGTTGTGATGGAGGACTTATCCAGCCGAGGAGTCGAACACGCGACGCCCGGGTGGAACACAAGCGTGATGCCCACTCAACCACTGACCGGTCAGCCGGTTAATCTCCTTATGATATAGGCAGTGCAACTTACTAGATGGCTGAACACTCTCGGTGTACTGAATATATTCCTTCTTTACATCAGGGTGGTCGATTTCTAAATCCGTGTACATTTCATCCGTGAGCGTGTCACCTCCACCCTCTTCCATCTTGATGAAAACACTCTGCAGGTTGGAAAGATCTATAGCACCGCTGTGATAGATTCCAGTTACGTAACGGTAATTGTTCTCAACCCAAAAGTAGATCTGTAACAAAATCATTTCATAGGAACATTTAAAATCATGTACAATTTAATATAAAACCTAAGTGGAATCAATATATGAGAACTATGTAATAACATTTCAAAAAGAAAATCAGTCTCAATAAACTTCGCGAATTTTGCATCGACGCGACGGTAAATTGTTATAATGAATAAAGTACTGCCTAACCAAAAAAATATTTTAAGTGATCTTATACTACTTTTTTTAAAATAAACCAATTTTATCACATCAGACATGAATTCTTCGAATAAAAAACCGATAAATGCGTGCCCAGTCATCATAGACTGGCCGCATACATCAGGTTTTTCCATCCGATTGTCTGATCAGTCAACCGGAAGGTCTATACGTTTTTCGCGCCATATATTTCTTGTGAAAGCAGCACATATCCGATTCGAAAACCGGATCGGTTATAAAAATAGGCCACACCCTTCCGCTCCGGCCGTCCAATTCGGTCTCAAAAAGGGCGTGGCCCCGGTTCTATTATTTATCCCAGTTTTCGAATCGGATGTGTGCTGTGTTTACCTGATCCGATTGCCTGATCATACAACCGGATGGAAAAACCTTATGTACGCGGCCAGCCATATTCGTAAACCACAAGAAATTTATAATTGTACTTAGAGTGCAAAAATAGTTTCCGTTGAATTGTGTCAGCAGCCAGTGGCGGCGTAGGGTAGAACGGCACCCGGGGCGGTTTTGTATTGAGCACCCCCTACTTAAAATAAAACACCAAATACTAAACATGCTTACGAGACTTAATTTTACTAATATATTCTATCACATTATACTAATTTATTACCTGTCTCTTTCAGTTCATAAAATCGAAAGATTGGTTAGTCGCGCTTGGCTCATTGTGGACCTAAAGTACGATTTTAATAATTTCCACTTTGAAAAGCTTCTTTCACACGCAGCCACCAAAACACATATTGTTAAAAAAAAATTTCAAGCCTCGATTACATTGAGCGAGTTTACAAGCTACTAGCCGGCGTATTCACTATCTGCTAGTGAACTCGCTCGGTGTAATCATATTATTAGCTATCTAGCAGATTTTAACTTTCCATTTGGAACCATTCCACTTCTTCTGGTGATGTTACCAACGTTATAGGCTGAATAACACTAAATGTAACCAGTATAAAATCCGTTGCCCTGTAACGATAGTTTAATTCTTCATAAAATCTATCGTGGCATTCTAACATTGCTTTCTGCACCTTCTCTGGTAATGTAAGTCCAGCATCTCGGGCCATTTCAGCAGGCATACGTTTTAGAAATATCCTCCTTTCTCTTTTTCCTTCAATCAAAATTTCTTCCTCGCATTTTTTTATTGCGTAGCAAATAGCCTTTTCCATCATTTGGTTACGTTGAATTTGAAGAAAAATTTTAACAGCTTTAATTTTTATTACACACTTTTCTAATGTTAGTTCAGATTTTTATGTATACTTTTTTGGCTGATTAGCTTCTTCTAGGACTTCACACTAAAAGGAAAAATAGTATAGAAATCTGAAGTCACACAAAGCTGGTATGAGTATTAATACTGCTTCTCTTGCTTCGACGCTTTCTTTGCTGTGCTGGGATTACACATCTCTTCGAGTGTTGATACAGCCATCTCAAAATTATTCTCCAGTATTTTAACAGCGTCGTGATGAGCACTCCATATTATCTTTGATAGTCGTTTAAAGGACACGCCTATATTTTTCATTAGTATTTCACACCGCGCTCGATATTAGGTACGCGCGGTATAAGATCAGACAATTTGGGAGGCGGGAATGGGTACCGCCGCCCCGGGAACCTTTATTGGATAACCGAAACCTCTGCCATAGGTCACCCCAAGTGGTTCGCTACTTTTTGTGATTTGGCAGGGTTGCCCGGGTTGATAGGGTGAGGTTTGACTAGGTCTTGGAGGCGATTGACCAGGACACACTGAACCCCAAATTCCTACCCACCCCTTAAACCCTTTTCCTTCCCAGAACTCTCCTATCCTCCCTTTCCTTAAAAAAACCCCTCCACACAGCATTCCCAAAGATGACATAGGCCCTGAGGGAAATTATTTTCCTCGGGGACAATGTAATCTTAGGGAATGAATGCAGCATGAATTCATTCTTTAGGGTTAGAGAATTAGAAATTATATTCGAAAAAAAAAAGAAAATATAGTTGCGATGCATTTCAAAATATGTATAAGTATCTATGCAGGAAGCTAGGTACAATAGTAGGTAGTTATTTATTGATATGTCTTTATAGAGGAAGATTGTGTGCATTCTTTGGCTGTACGAGTGGGTTGTCGTTGTCACCCCTCGGTGCTTGGTACCCGGGGCGGACCGCCCCCTCCGCCCCCTCCGCCCCCCCCCTTACGCCGCCACTGTCAGCAGCAGAAGAGTTCGCATTTCGAACTTTTGCGTTATATTTAGAACACAAAACTGGTTTAAACTTACGAACGATTCTTCACAAGGGTCCACGAACTTAAATAATTAATAATTTTGCCGCATATTTAAATTTTAAGGCCCTGATCGACAGGCGAGTAAAACCGCGGTTTTATGGCTCGTCGGTAAAGCTCGCCGGTGTATCATTGCAAAACCGCGGTTTTGTGAGTTGACGAGCCTGGCTCGTGGCTTTTCATGTTTGCTTGATATTTTACTCGGCTCGCGTTACAAAACTGCGTGTCGATCACGGCCGGCGAGCCAAGCCGCCAGTTATCGGCGACAGCGCTATAGGACGGACAAGGACGGACGTCACGTAATAATGAATCTGTGAATTCACAGTGACGATTTAATCGTAGAATTCATAAATGGCTTCCGAGAGTATCCCTGTTTATGGCAAATTAAATCAAGCGAATACAAAAACAAGGGAAATAATTAATAAAAAAAAATATATAAAAAAAAATTAATACAATTTCTTAATTTCTTAAATATATTTTTTATTTTATTTATTAAAAAATGTTAATTTTTTATTAATAATAATTTTAATTCGTGGTATGCTATAATACCAAGTTAACACAAAGCTTCAGACTCTGAACAAGACATGTTAACCACAATTCGACTACGATACGACTGTTTTACTCGCTAGTGGATCAGCACCAACGAGCCGCGAGTAAAACCGACGGTTTTTAAAACCGCGGTATAGGCTCGCCTGTCGATCACCCACTTTAGACTCCACAAGGAACCTTACAGTGGTTTCAAATTTCATCCGGCATTCGTGTGGTGCAAAGGTTTGCCCTAATTCTCATTTCGTACCATTTATCCATATATTTTTCTAACTAATTAATAAATATATCTGACGTACATAGTCGAGATATGTACTTAAAATGTCATATGATTTTTGAATAGGTGTATAAAAGTTTTTCCTGATTTTTAAAATTACGACTGTCTTTCTTGGGAAGACCCTCGTATGTAATTTACTTTTAATTCGTGATATCTTTACCGTATTTGACAAAAATGTTGATTTCAAGATCGGCGTAAACTTAAAAAAATATATAACTAATTAATAAATATAGTTTGGCAAGAAAGTGTGGAACTAAACGTGTTCATTACTATGGTAACACCGAATTATATGACGTTTCCTATGGCTGTCATATTATCGCGTGTTACGGTTGATTTATTGTCTTAAATCTGAGTAGAATATCGCTGATTTGATAATATTTTTATTCATTGTTTGCCTGAATTTAATTAAAATGAATAAATTATTACATAGTGATACAAGAGGGGTTATATTCTGCGTTTTTCAACGCTGCCTAGCCGAGTGTCACGCGAAGAAGCTTCTTTTTAATTTAGGAGATGTTTGAAAACGAACTGCAGAAATGACTGGTACGTAGTATAGTTTGTTTAATAAATTTCATTAGTATTACAAGATTTATGCCAATTTTCGAGCGATAATAACCATTACAATCTGATTTGAGGTTATGGTAAAAAAATCTGATTTTGACACTTCATTTTGACAGTTAATATGCGGCCACAGGAAAAAGGGAATAACTCAATAAAAAAAATAATATTAAACTCGTAGAAAAGTTACTTTTTTCTCGTTTTCTCTTTCTTTTTTTCCAAGTGAATATTATCTAGTGTGTGTTTTTAAAACTCCCTTCTATAATAATAATTTTAATGATTTTTCACACACAGGTAAATCTGAATCAACGGTAAGACGAATTGTCAAGGAAGGGGAAAAGGCAGATGGAAAATTTGAAACACCGGGAAAACGGAAAATGGGCATTATGTAATAGCATAAGTGCTGATGATTGGAAAAATTGTTGCAAACACGTGATGAAAATTGATACAGAATATTATGCATGAGGCAGTAATATATATGATGATATCGATGAACTGCGTTTAGATGAAGATAAAGATACGGAAGAATAAGAATCACACGAGGACGAAGACAATAATTACATGTCGGGTGTTGAATTAATAGACTTAAATTTTTAAGTACCTACGTTTTTATATCGGAATAAACGCCCACTTAAAACTTGTTTTGTTTTATTTTGCTTCTATTAAATTGCAGTTTTTTGTGTAAATTTTTTGAAAATACAAATACGCTATGAAATATGCATTTTGCCAGAAGTGTTTTTTTAAAACATACGTTTTTTGTCTTATGAGCCATCTTGGTGTTGCCATTTAAAACTAGAAAACGATCGCAGCGCCATCATTTATTTTCTACACTTTCTTGCCAAACTGTATATCTGACGTACATAGTGGAGATAAGTACCTAAAATGTCATATGATTTTTAAATAGGTATATAAAAGTTTTTCCTGATTTTAAAAATTACGACTGTCTTTCTTGGGAACGCCCTCGTATGTAATTTACTTTTTATTAGTGATATCGTTACCGTATTTGACAATAATGTTAATTTCAAGATCGGCGTAAACGTAATAAAATATATCTAAACTTAAGTAAATGCAACATAATAAGAGAAAGAGGTAATATGAGAGATTTAAAAGATGTGTTACGTGTAATTGTGTAACCTAAAAAATAATACATGAATAAAGATGTGCCTAAAAGAAATGAAACATGTGGCTAGCTCAGATAAAATATCGTATCAATTTATTACAAAAGTTACAGAACATTAATTATGCAAAATTAGCAATAAGCATGTGACTCTATATATTAAAAGGTATTCATAAAAATTATCTCAAGGTCGCCTAAGGCTCCAAGATAACCTTAGTAACGAGTTAATTGTTAAATAAGAAATATAATATGTTACGTGATAAATTCTAGAAATAATCTAATCGGTATTTAAGAGAAGTGTGGACGCCATCTCATTGCAATTTTATATCCCAATGAGAAAGGATAGTGATTTTAAATTTAAGAGTAAACCATGATAAAAAAAATAAACTAAGATGTTATATTACGTGGTTATCGCTCGCCATCTCGCGTACGCAAATCGTCGGCCGATGTTGGAATTCTGATTTGTTGGGAGATCCATGCCGTGGCTCGCTCCTAGACTGACTGTCGACTGAAGAAGAATCTTTCCCCCTCTCCTCGCCTGCCGGTGTCACTGCGAGCAATCTTTAGTGTGGCCCGCACCCATTGTGTTTCCGTGTAAATTAAATAATGCCATCGTAGCGTAAGAACTGCTACAAGTAGAAGATCTTTCCAACTGCACGGAATGTAGATAAAGAAAGATTTAACAGAATTCCTTTCTAATAAATACTAAAATGAATAAAATAAAATCTCCTGTAATCACAATTTTTTTTTCTTTATTCGTTGCATTTTTTATTACATTTGTTGAATATTGTTCGACAACCATGCTAGGCGTGCCCGTGGCGCAGTGGCCGATTTTAAATAATTAAAAATAATATATCAAGAATGATATATAAAATAATATAAACATAATATCGAATATAAAAAGTTTATAATTTTAAAATATATAAAACCAAAGTAAGCACCACTAAATACGTAAATGATATACGCTTAGATGATTTTATATTTTTTAGATTTTCACAGCCAAAAGTATTTTCGTTATTTATTTTCGGGTATTATGACGTTTTGCCCAACCTCCTTCTTTAGCCAACATTTCGGACGGAGTTACGCTGTCCATCGTCACACGTCTGTCCTTTTGATAACACAACACTGTAAAGCTGTACGAAACGTTGGTTATAGAAGGAGGTAGCGCAACACGGTATAACAACCCCAAAATAAATAACGGGAGGAATGCAGATCCGGGCACCACTTTTTTTTGGCAGAAAACTATGTTTTCACCGCGTTTTAAGTTGAGAACTTTAACCTGGAAGGTGAAAAAAAGTGCGGAAAGCAATAAAAAAAAAAATGAATAAGTAATTAATTTTCAATTACGTTAAGAAAAATTTCACTTCGCCAACCAATACTGTGTCCACCTGCCATTTTGTCACTAACCTAAAAGAAAATCAGTGCTGCCAACTCTCAAAAATATTTATCCCTAAACTAAACTAAAAAACCCCTAGAAACCGACAAATTACTTGAAAAATTAAAAAATAATAATTTTAAAATTTTTAATTACTAGCGGCTACGCTAGGTTTGTGTAACATGGTTTGTGATTCAAAAGAAAGTGCCCCTTTATAACGCCTACTCGATGTTTTACCACACAAAATTAAATGTTACCATGCAATAATATCATCAAACATACCTTATAAATCGACCATTGTGTAACATGGTTTGTGCCCCTTTTTACCGCCTGCTCGCGTCAATTTAAAAAAACAGCCTACGTTTTCAAGTAGTTTAGCGGCTACGCTAGGTTTGTGTAATATGGTTTGTGCCCCTTTATACCGCCTGCTCACGTCAATTTTAAAAAACAGCCTACGTTTTCAAGTAGTTTAGCGGCTACGCTAGGTTTGTGTAACATGGTTTGTGCCCCTTTATACCGCCTGCTCGCGTCAATTTAAAAAAACAGCCTACGTTTTCAAGTAGTTTAGCGGCTACGCTAGGTTTGTGTAACATGGTTTGTGCCCCTTTATACCGCCTGCTCGCGTCAATTTAAAAAAAATATCCCTGTTTTCAAGTAATTTTTCAAAAGTGAGTAAAATTTATAAAAATAATTACTTAAGTTAGTTATTGATATGGCAACACTTAATTTTATGTGGTTTAATATCTTTGGTATGGCTATTTCTATGACTTTAAACTGTCAGAATGCTTCCTTCATGTGTGCGTATAGAAAATTTTAAAGTCGTGTAACTTTGTTAATATTGCTTTCCGAAAAAAAATTCTTTCGGATTCGGATTCTCCAGCCAATAGTTAGTATAAAAAAAAAAGGTTTTATTATTTAGGAAGACCTTCCGTAAACCAAAATATAGCCCATCCCAGGATTTGAATGGTTTGTCTCCATTCCAGTACCTACGCGCCTTATTATTTATTCCCTACAATCGTATCTAGGCTCTTGTATCGGGTATCCCTACCAACAAATTAGTATCAAATGGCGGACACAGGCGGACAATATCTGTTCATGAAGTGTCATTTCATACATTCTTTAAACGGCTGTATCTAGTATATTTATGGCTGTATCTCCCTCAATTTTGCCGAGCGCGCCTTAATTTCTTTTTTATTCAACTTTTCCACACTTTTCTCATCTAGAAAGTGCATTTTTATTAAATTTCCAAGTGGTGCCCGGATCTGCATTTCACCCTAAATAACGAAAATATATGTTTATTATGACACGTTATATATGCAAGTTACTGTGATAAAGTAAGGTATATTATTTTTCAATGTTTGTGTAAATTCGTGTTTGAACTCCGGCTAATAATATTTGAGTGAATAATCATTCAATTGATAGGTATTATTTGAATAACTTAAACATTAATCTACGTTACTCCTATATAGCACTGTTATTTTACATATCTTAATTAAATATTCGAAATTTAAAAGCATATATAGGCGAATATAGTACTTAAATAAATATTATATACATAGATACATAATATTTTGTGTATGTTTTTTCACCTCTCCCGATAAAATACACGTTTCTTTATTTTCTTGTTTTTGAAATTACTTAAGTCTCTCTCTCTGGTTTCAATCCTGGGATTGGTTTGCAGCAATTTCCTTTAGTTTCCTCTTCCATTCTTCCCTGTCTTGTGCGGCTCTTTTGAGGTCTGCATATGATAAGCAGCGCACGTCCACCAGCAGGTCCTCCAGGTACTCTCGGCGTGGGCGTCCCCTAGAGTTTGTCCCCTCGGTCATACCCTCCATTATGGAATGCAAGAGGCCTTCTTGTCGTATTACATGGCCGATCCATCTTGCACGCCTTTCGGACAAGGTCCTGAGCAGGTGCCTTCCTCCTTCGATTCTTTGGAGAACCTCCTCATTTGTAATGTGGTCTCTCCAGGAAATTCCTAATAGTCTTCTATAGGACCACATCTCAAAAGCCTCTAGTCTCCGTTTATCTCTTTTGGATAGGCACCATGTTTCGCAGCCGTACATCAAGATACTCCATACATAGGTCTTGATGAGGAGTATTCTCAGCTTTAGGTCTATATTATTTGATTCAATTATTTTCGACCTTTTATTGAAAGCAAGCCTAGCCTGGTGGATACGGCTGTCGACATCGCTCTTAGACCGACCGTCCCATGTTATTTTGCTCCCGAGATAGACAAACTCCTTGGCGTTCTTTAGTGGAACTCCTGACATCTCTATTCGCATCTGATGTTGCGTTCGGCCTACAGTCAGCAGCTTTGTTTTGTCTTTATTTATCTTCAGGTTATAGTTATTTTGGAGAATGCTTTGCATGGTTGTTAAGGCCTCTTGCATTTCTTCTTCGCTTTCAGCAACCAATGCAATATCGTCAGCAAACCTTATCATATCCACCTTTTGCCCGTGTATCTTTACACCTTTTCTGTGACTCATTCTCTCTCTCACGTCGTCAATCGCACTTTGTATATAAGCGTTAAAAAGAACAGGTGACAGAGAGCATCCCTGTCTCACCCCTTGTCTTATACTGGCTTCTTTTGTATCATTGTCACATCTAATTATAGCGGCCTCATTCTTGTATAGCGCCTGGATTATTCGTCTATCTCTATATTTGATATCAATTCTCTTCAGAATCTCGAAGAGTCTTTTCCATTCTACTTTGTCGAAAGCCTTTTCCAGGTCTATGAATGCGATGAATGTGTTTTGGTTTCTTTTTATTCTTTTTTCAAGTAGTATTCGTAGCGACAATATTGCTTCTCTGGTTCCTACACCTCTTCTAAAGCCATACTGATCTCCGGAAAGGATGTTCTCTACTTTTGGTTCGATTCTTTTTAGAATGATATTAGTCAATATTTTTGAGGCATGGGATATTAGGCTAAGAGTTCTGTGTTGTTCACATTTCGTCGTGCCTGCTTTCTTTGGTAATGTAACAATTAGGCATTTCTCGAAATCCTCTGGTATCTTTCCAGTCTTATACATTGTCTGTATCATTTTAAACAGGGCATCTATAGTTCCTTTTCCTGCTGGTTTAATTAGTTCAGCCGGAACGTCATCGATTCCGGGTGCTTTCCCGTTTTTGAGGTTTTTCAGTGCGAGATCAAACTCTTCTCTAGTGATGGGATCTCCCAAATCATCTGCGTCTACCTCATTTTCTCTTTCTATCAATGTTTCGTTGTCACTATTTCCCTTCCCATTGTACAGCATTTCGAGGTATCTTTTCCATCTCTCTCCTATTTGGTCATTTTCGAAAAGTATTTTGCCGTCTTCTCCTTCTATTGCATTACCCTTTCCAACTCTCATCCCAAAGAAGTCTTTCACCGCAGCGTGAGCTCTTTCTATATTTCCTCTCTTGAGGTCGTCGTTTATCTCATCGCATTTATTCTGGTAGAATGTTTCTTTGGCTATTCTTGACTCTCTATTTATTCTGTTTCTCAGCACTTTATATTTCTCTTGTGATTCAGTTCTTTTATCATTTTTGAGCTCTCTTCTATCTTTTATCATATTTAGGATCTCATCGGTTATCCATTCCTTCCTTGCTTGGGGTTTTTCCTTGCCTATAGTTTCCTCTGCCGTAGTTATGATCTTCTTCTTTATCACTTTCCAGATCGCATTCACGTTCTCCTCTTCCATTAGGTTGCATTCTTGCGTTTTTTCCCTAAAACTGTCGCTGATCTCTTTTATCTTTAATACTTTTGTATCCCATTTGAAATTTGTTCTCTTTTTTATTTTTTTCAGTTTTAGAATACTTTTGGCCATTACCATTTTAGTATTATTTCATTAATATGTACGTACGAAGCGTGAAGCGGAATTTTAGAACTAAAGCGAACTAACTGAACGATTGGTTTTAACGCGTGACAATAGCCGTCAATCAACAATAAACCAACTCATGTATCAACTGTCACTTGTTTATCAGGTTGGTGTTGGGAAGCTGAAGAGGTTATATCGCGAATGCTGTAAAGACTGATCAATCAAGTGATAAGCGATTTATATTAGTGTGGAGGCACAAAGATTGTTTTAAAGCAAGTATAATGTATACCGACATCTACCTATTATACCTAGCCAAGAAAAAAATCAATGAAACTATTACTAATGTAAAACTATAACAATGTGCAAACACAATATAGACCGTCAAATGCAAATTTACCTTACTAAATTATTTCAAATAGCCATACTATGTAAACGTAAACAACCATCGGAGCTAAGGAATTACTTAGTATAACAAGTCTATCTACTTACGTACAAGATGTCAAATCCAAAGTGTTGAAGAAACGTCACCAGAAAGGTAGAAGCTCTGGAAATATATAAAAACTTTGCTATAAAAACGTGGTGATTTTTGAAATAATCTCAAATTGTATAAATTTAACACAATTTTTGTAGAGTTGATAATTTATTACATTGGAAATGCGGAGCAATAATCACCGCACGGTAAAAAAGAAAAGAAGATGCCCGTAGGAAGATATATCATTTACAGGACACTGAGAGGCATAAATGGGCATAAATATACTAACTGCCTGACAGGACGCTTATTTACATATCCATAGATACGATATGATAAAGAAAATAATCATAAAGTACGCAGGTAGGCACCGGTTAGTTCTGACAAGATTTCTTTGTACTTTTTGTTTTTGCTTTTCGTTTTGCCTTGGGCGGGGAAGGGGAAGTGCTATTTTTCATTACTGGCAGCAATTTGTTGCTAGATCCATGAACCAAGGTTGGGATGTTAAGGAATTTTTCCCTAGGTCTAGGGGAGAAAAATATTGTTTTGGGAAAAGATAAATCAGTAAAAGAGAATTTTGCAAAAGCCAAAAGATGCCGATTCCAAAAATGGTAACCGGACAACTAAGTAAGCAACTTTTTAGTAAAAGTGAGTTTTCATAATATTAATCAAATAGTTTGGCCGAAGAGATCGTCATAATTCATTATGTTGTTATTTGAAGTTTGGGAACTTCTCATGTTGGGAAATTTTTGATCATGTAAAAATATATATTTCATTTATGATTAATTTTTTGCGCAAAGTGAAGGTAGATTTCTTGGTTATAAGTATTTATCTACACGCTAAACATGCACAAGATATACATGTTGTTAAACATCGCTTTCATAGAATTTTTATAAATATCAAACGTAAACGGTAAAATAATGGCATCTCCGAAATTAGCTCTCTTTTTCAAAACGGGAATTTCATGCTTCGGTCTATTGAAATACGACGTTGTAGACGTATAGTACTAAAAAATGAAATATGTGTTTTACATTCATTATTCAATGAGTAACTAAAACATCGTTTAACGTTTGGGAAATGTTTTTTACTAGTGATGCTGTATGTATTCAACAATAAAACGGTATAGATAATACATATTCATAATTACAATCAGAACTTAGGTACTCCTATTTGGATTTCGTGTAACATCCCCATTCCAATTTACTAGTCGTCGCCTCAGTTCTTATTTGTCCAACAGACCATTTTAGTTTTTGTTCAATCTCCACTTTAAAATTAAAAACAAAGCATGAAAAATGATAGTTAATCACTTAACTAAGAATTATTTAAACTAATTGGACCTTTACCTTTACGGAAATAGCTTTATCTTAAACACCTATCATAATGTTTTATTGGAATGATTAAAGAAAACCTTTTCCTCCTGAAAAATTTTCTATTGGTCTGTTGGACAAATACGAACTAAAGCGACGTAGTGATTAGTGATTACTAACTTTGTACAAGGTCACAAAGAATTGGGCGATTTTGAATGATTGAATCGAACCATATTATTTATGCATTAAACCGCTTACTCGTTAATACGGAATATTTTTTATTCAAACAGTTATATTTAGCTATATTATTACGAAAAGTGAGTATTTATGTCGGGGGAGACCAAAAAATTTGCAAAAATATGCATTTAACATTTTAATTTTGTAAAAACTAATTCACTCTCGCGGTAACGCCATTGTTTATTCATCGTTTTTATTTTAACATTTCATAGACATTGCTGCCAATCATAGAAAAATATTTTTGCGTAAAACAAAGTGAATGCATCATTGACAAGTTTGTACCTGTATTTATAACAGTAAAACATGGAAAGAAATGTATTAAAATAATTACACAAACCCGCTAGACAAACCCTGCGTAGCCAAACAAACCATTCAAAAACGTAGGCTGTTTTTTAAAGTAAAGATAACATACACAAGCCTGCGATGAAATGCGAGTTTACTTTAGAGAATTTATTTCATAAAATTGGTACTTCCGACAAATGTCATATTTGATTGTCTATTAGTTAAAAAAGGAACATTCCGTATTATCCGTGCATCAAACTTCGACAACACGAACGTTCCGTATTATCCGTGAGGTGGACTAACTGCATATTTACCCGAACCATATACTATATGTGTGGGTAAATTATATATATTCTTTGTCATCGTTATAAATCTCGCAAAACTGCTAGAAATGATTTTCAGCTGATTCACTTTGCAATAATTATTATAATACTAAAGCCTAACTACTGGAGCGATCACGCGAAATAAATAAATTTGCATCGATTTCTCAAGATTTCCCAGAAGATCTTTTTTAAATTTTTCGCCAACATCAAATAAATCATACCTTCGAATTTTAACATGGAGACATAAAAACTTATTATAGTGCTATATAGCCATTGAATTAACCTGTATTTTACCTTTATCTCGTATTTGAAGGATTTGTAAAAAAAATCGTAAAGTTTATAATCGCGCGAATCCTGCGTGTTCCTTACTTGAAACTTGAAACTGCCGTGGGGGATACTTATTCGAGTCAACATAGAATACTTTCGATTTGTGTATATTGTTTTCTGTGGTATACTTGATAATGAAAGGTGCATATCTATGGAAAAGGGAATTCATTATATCTTATCTTAGAAAATATATTTCCAAAATTTATTTTAACACCGTTTCAAAATAGTCTACGAAGTTCGGATTTACAATTTCTATGGTCATAATAGATAAAGCATTTCAATTGCTTCGTTTTAAAATGATACAAAAGTGAGATGAATAATGTTAAAAATACATTCGACTATTAAAAAATGTGTTTCTTTTACGTTATCAGTTATTTTAGTTAGTTTTTAAAGGAAACAATGTATGGTGAGTCACTTTTTAAAATTTTTAATGTTTGCATCCAAAATTTTAGTATTTCAAAAATAAAATGCTTATTTCCAATGATACAAATCGAAAGCGTATTTAATCGTCTTTCCAAAAGAGTTTTTAGTTTTTGGTTACGTTCAGAAATATTCAAATAATTTTGATTTTATTGAAATGCGGAAATTCTCAAAAATTCGCCGGCATTTGACAGGATTTTCATGAGCGGTATCAGTAATTTAATCTCAAATCTACAGGGGTTAAAATAAATGGCTGGTCAAGAAAATGTTTCAAATAATTACAATAAATGTTTTACGAATGGTAGGAAAATGTGGTCCGTTTGTGGACGGCTATCAATCGCAGAAAAAGTGGTCCATTTTTCGACCAAAATCGTTCCAGTGGAAAAATATAACGAAAAATTACAACATAGGAAATATATTGAAACATACTCACAGCCACATCGCATTTTTTTTTTTTTTTTATTATAGCGACTACCTATATAAAAAATTTTACATACAAAATATAATGGTGAAATTAAGAATGAAATATTGTATTTCTTAGTCCTCCTCACTAGGGGGTCCTGTGCCGAGGCGGACTAAAGTTATTTAAATATAGTTCATTTGTCTTCTATGTCATTTTTAGCGTCTTCGCTAGGGTTTTCTCATTAACCTCTTTAAGCCATATTTTTATTCTTGATTTGTATTCAATTGGATTTTTTATTAGTTTTATGTCTTGGGGAAGTATGTTATGAAGTTTTGTTGCAAAGTATGTATAGTTTCTTTGTCCAAATGTGGTTTTATAACTTGGAATATTTTTTATATAATTTTTATTCGATCTATTGTTATGCATACACGGTCTAGTAGAGGATTCATTATTTTTGAAGAGCTTCAATAATATATTTTTGGCATATATTTGCTGTACATTTGGTACGTCAAAGTTATTGAAAATTTCAATTGAAGGCGTTCTAATTGGTACTTTCAATATGGTCTTTATGATTCCTTTTTGAATCGTATTCAGGTTGTGTAGGTACGTATGTGTAGCAGATCCCCATCCTATGATTCCATATTCAATTCGATAATGACATAACGCGTAGTAGACCCTTTTCATATCCTTTTTATTTAACACATTTCATAAATTTTTAAAAAAATATATAAGGCTAGTTTTTCCGTAATACCTTTGATGTGTAGGTCCCATCTAAGATTTAGGCGGTGTTCAGACATCTAATATAACCGCTAGCAGGTATCTGTTGAACCGCGAGCGCGTTTCGTGGCGTTCACACGGCGCAGATGAAATATTTCTTCCTATGGTAGGAGAGGGGGTCAGTTGAATTAGCGAGCGGCCACGGAGCGCGCATTTTTTGTACTGAATCTATGGAGTTGACATCTGTCACCCACCGTTCTTGGCAGCTCCGTAATTAAAATGACCCCCTCTCCTGTTTTCGTCGGAGTGGGGGGCGCTTAACTGTTGGCATATCGCCTCAGGAGCGACGGCGCAAGATGTGCATTGTCTGTGGTTGATGTGCGCATAAATCGCTCAGGTGTGAACGGTCTGAAGGGATTGTATGGAGAGCGATATGTGGCGTGCTATGATCTTTTATATTTATATGCTCAATGTGAACGAGCTCTTACGTCAATTATTACTCCGAGATATTTAATGTTTTGTGTTTTTTCGATAACAGGGCAGTAACATTTTGTATTATTTCCATGGAATTCATGTAATTTTAGTTCTAGTGATTTTATTGGTTGGCCCCTTGAGTTCATTGAAAATGTTATATATTTTGTTTTGCTTATATTAAAGGTAAGCGAGTTGATTTTAAGCCAATTTTGAAGTGCACTAAGCCCTTTTTCAGCCTCCTTAAATGTATCCGTCCAATTTTCTTCTTGAAATAATAAAACAGTATCATCAGCAAATAAATCTCAAATAAATCAATTCAATCTCATAGATGTAACATGGGATGGTTGAATTCATTACATCCTGTAAAAAAAAATGATGCCTACTTGAATTCAAAAAAACAAATTTGACAACTGTGCAGCAACACTAACATTAAAATTTATTCTATTTTTTAGTTATAAATAAAAATCATTTATGGTAAGTTCTTTTTTATTCCAACAATTTATTGTATTCATTGTAATTATTATAATAATAGGTGAGTTTATTTCAGACGAACAGAGCGGTGAGGGCAATACTATAATAATAATAGAATATACAAGATAAAATTTAGTCATATTAGATTGGTCAAAGAGTTTATATATAAAAATGCAAAAATCAAGTCATTTTAAATACATGCAGGATTACAAAAGATTTTTTAGATATTTATATTGAGGGATCAGTAGGATTTATAGGTTCCACAGAGCCAAACCCTCTGATATGAAAATATTTGGAGTCAGTGAATTATTTTCCCATTTGGTCTCTGGTAGGTTGACATATTGCTCTTGTATTGTTTTGTATTTATAATACTTATATAGTGCAATTGCGTAGCGTGGATTGACTAGATGATCGTTTGGGGAAGTTTGTGAAAGGGTTTAGTTTTTCCTGTGGGGAAAATTTAACCCGGACATTTAAATCTGGTGCATATAAGATAAAAGAATAAAGACAAATTAAAATATGATAAAAAGCATATTTAGTACTTGTATACTATGGAGGCTTTAAGTGGATTTTCCATATTTGGTGTAGTGGCGCGCCCTGCCATTGGACCATAAGTAGTCCAACAAAGCTGTCACAAGACAGGTTGTCTGTAGGGACTCCAGATACTAATATCTACAGCCTGTATGTCTGACGAATATCTATAGCTCATATGTTGAACTAATATCTACGAATTTCAGAGTGTTGATTAATATCTACAGAGCTTAGGTTGAACTAATATCTACAGAGCATAGGTTGGACTAATCAGCTAAATGTGTCCAATAGTCCGATATTTGGGATTTTTACATACATACTTACATAAATTAAGTTTTTTAAACTGCATACGCAATATTACGTTATTCCAATATGCTATACACAATTGCAAATCCAACCTCTGCCAGTGCTGTAGATATTCGTCAACACTTTGGTTCTCATAGATATTAATCAACAGTTTGAGCTGTAGATATTCGTCAACACTTTGATTCTCATAGATATTAGTTCGATTTTTTCAGTTTTTGGAATTCCTGTAGATATTAGTAGACGCCTCCGTCTGTAGGTTCTCACAAATCAGTGTCTTAATATTTAATACGTAATATATTTCAAAGTACATTCATTAAATGTTTTGTGGATAAATTTTAATTAAATAAAAATGAAAACCCGTTATTAATAAAACGAGTTTCAAACTTCACATAACTTACAAACAACCAACGTATCGTAAACGGCCGTATAACAGCTGCGTAAAATTCCAAAAAACCCCATTAGTAAGACCGTAATACATTATAATGATTAACCCCAAACTTACATTCAGAATAAAAATTAAATCCTACATCTCTAATGGTACCACCACCAGCTTTCAAACATTAACTTATCAATTGGATAAGCATTTTCTTTACTACATCTGTTTCGAGTGAAATTCAAAAACAAAACATCATTTAGCAACATCAAAAACTTATCAATTTGATAACGTAAGTTACTAAGCATATCAAAGTCATTTTGAAACATGATCAGTCAGTAAAAAAATAAAGTTTATATTTTTACAGTAAATATAACATTTGTTCAAATACTTTCGGGGGTCTAATTATACTTCTTGAGTCCACCATGCATAAAAGCAGTAGTTCTTTAACTCATTTTTTTGATACCTATAGGTATGGAAATCTTATTCTACTAATTAACTAATACATTTAGGCTCAAAAATTATGAGGTAATAACTAAAAAAGTATTTAGGCATTCGGTTATTGAAACATTTAAATCAGTGTGTATATTTGTATTGTATCGCAAAGATGTCTCTTTTTTATTGGTATCCGATTGAGCTCTTTCTCGTATACTTTTCTTTCCTCAGAACACGTGTCGAAATGCATCGCATGTGTCGAAATTGACTTGCCATTTTGACTATAAAATAACACCCTTGTTGTTCCGCTATCCTCGCTGATTATTCTAGTAATACTATCTTTTTGTAAAATTGTGTTGTAATGCAAAATTAATAGTTGATTTATCTAAAATACGTATGTAAAATAAACTACATCTCACACGTATTGTAAATTCCTCCCGTCCCAAAACGAGTTTCATAATTCATTGGGGGATTGATCTACAGCTCGAAAAAATAACTTGAAAAATAAAATAAACTATAGAAAAACAGAAGCAAAAAAATTTACTTCGCGGGTACAGAACGAGCTGTTTACCCATTGGGTGGTGTTTCTGCTATAGGTTTCATAATATCTGGCAAAATTACTTTATAATTATAATGGCAATGTATGTTACTGGGAAAAAACTAACGGGAGATAGAAGTGGGAAGATTCACCCGTACGTAATTCCTTGCAAGATGCGACGAGTGATTGCGATGTTTTTAAGCGAGGATCTTCACAAAGACCTCGTAACCATTCTCAAAACACAAATAAGTCGCCGAGTTGTTATCTATAAGCGCACGCGTGATCTCAGCCGGAATATAGATAGTACTATAATACATAAATAACTTTTCGTCATTTTGTTTAAATTTATTATCTTTTTTTAACTAATTTAAAAAACATCTGACATACCGTAAAAAAAACATTTTTTGTGTTAAATGATTTTTTTCAGTTCTTCCAGCACGACGCACCAAAAGTACTCTCTGGCCGCACCGCAGATTCACCCCCTGTTTTAGGGAATATGCATAGCTGCAGAAGGCACGTTAATGAGGCTTTCTCTGGTATGGGTAAGCACGTGAAGTTTTAAAGTTCCCTTTTGAGAACATGAGTAATTGCAGTCCAAACAAGAAAAAGGTTTTTCGCCGGCATGGGTGAACATAAGTTTTAAGTCTTGCTTTTGAGAAAATGAATAACTACAGAAGGAACATGATTAAGGTTTTTCCTCAGTATGCGTAAGCACGTGACGATCTAAAAATCCCTTTCGAGAACACGAATAACTACAATAGGAGCATGAAAAGGGTTTTTCTCCAGTGTGGTTGCGCCTGTGAACTGTTAAATTTCCCTTATAAGAACATGAGTAGTTGCAGTCCGAACATGAAAAAGGTTTTTCTCCGGTATGGGTGAACATATGACGTTTTAAATCTTGCGTTTGAGTAAATGAAAAACTACAGACAGAACATGAATAAGGTTTTTCTCCAGTATGCGTAAGCACGTGACGTTTTAAGGATCCCTTTCGAGAACACGAATAACTACAATATGAGCAAGAAAAGGGTTTTTCTCCAGTATGGATACGCCTGTGGAGTGTTAAAGTTGCCTTTTGAGAAAATGAGTAGTTGCAGTCCGAACATGAAAAAGGTTTTTTTCCAGTGTGGGTGTACATGTGACGTTTTAAACCTTGCTTTAGATAAAATGAATAACCACAGACGGAACATGAATGAGGTTTTTCCCCAGTGTGCGTTAGAGCATGAAGTTTGAAATTTCCCTTCCGAGAACATGAATAACTGCAAAAGGAACATGAAAAGGGTTTTTCTCCAGTGTGAGTACGCCTGTGAAGTGTCAAAGTCCCCTTTTGAGAACATGAATAATCGCAGTCAGAACATGAAAACAGTTTTTCTCCAGTATGGGTGAACATGTGATTTTTTAAATCTTGCTTTCGAGAAAATGAAAAGCTACAGACGGAACATGAAAAAGGTTTTTCACTAGTATGGATGAGCATGTGACAATTTAGATGTCCCTTTTGAGAACATGAATAGTTGCAGTGCGGAGATGAAATTTTTTTTTCTCCGGTGTGGGTACGCCTGTGGAGTTTAAAAGTCCCTTTTAGAGAACATGTATAGTTGCAGTCCGAACATGAAAACGATTTTTCTCCTCCATGGGTGCGCAAGTGCAGTGCTAACGCTGATTTGCACGAGCAGGAGTAGTTACAATGAAAGCATGAGTAGGATTTTTCTCCAGGATGCGTCTTAAGGCTCGTTATTAGGTCTGAAAAAGATGGCGAATAGAGTACAATAAGAAGGTTTCTACTACAAAACAGTAAATTATTTAAACAAATAACGATTTTACCTGCAGTTTGTGTTATACTTGCAGAGGGCTCTAAACATTCCTTTTTAACATCCGGCAGGTCTATCTCAATTTCTATATAAGGAATCCCCCCTACATCTTCTTCTCGGGGTTCTGGTTCTGCCTTAATGGGAACAGTTGCCACATTAATGCTAGCTGAAATAACATAACAACAATATATTATTATAAAGATTATGAGTATAACACTAAAAATAAAGGTCGTCGGTAGTATTTTTACAATCATTTGTGTTTATTCTTAGAATATTATTGTATAATATTGTTAGAGTTATAAAATTGTTTTAATAAGCTTCAATTGTCAAGCTACTGCAGATTCTAATTTCTTTTGAATAAAAAATACAGTACAATATAAAAATAATTTGAAAAATATCTGTGGACTTTGGATTTTCTTTCTGACAGAGTTCCTTAAAATAAAAAAATTGTACGTTTTTCATTACGAATTTAAAAGATTATTTGGTTAGGCAACAGCTTGAGAAATAACGAACTTTTATCAGAAGAATTGTCCATAAAGCAATGAGAGGAAGTAAATGGGAAGCAACAGACTGCGTCCATCTGAAACCTCGTTGTGATACAGGCGGTGCAACTTACTAGATGGCTGAACACTCTCGACGTACTGAATATATTCCTTCTTTACATTCGGGAGGTCGATTTCGATATCCGTATACGACATTTCCCCTCCACCCTCTTCCTGGGACCCTGGTTCCAGCTTGATGGAAATACTCTCCAGGTCGGAAAGATCCATGGCACCGCTCTGATAGCTTCCTGTTGCGTTATCCGTACATGGCAATCCCCCTCCACCCTCTTCCTGTGACCCTGGTTCCGGCTTGATGGAATCACTCTCCAGGTCAGAAAGATCCATGGCACCGCTCTGATAGCTTCCTGATGCGTTATCCGTACATGGCATTCCCCCTCCACCCTCTTCCTGGGACCCTGGTTCCGGCTTAATGGAAACACTCTCCAGGTCAGAAAGATCCATGGCACCGCTCTGATCCTGTTACTTTAATGGTAATTGATCACAGCTCAAGAGTAGATCTGTAACAAAATCACTTTAAATTACAATTACTTTATGAAATTGCATTTCATATACCAGCGAGAACTACTCCATCCAAAATTATATTTAATCGTATTAATAACATTAGAACTGAATCACTTAGATTTAGGTAGCAGCTTGATCCAAAAGTGAGTGCAGTTGGTAATACTTTTGCAGAAGTAGTAGATTTTTCAACTGCACGTAATTTAGATACAAGAACGTCTGTAACAAAATGCCTTTCTAATGAATACTAAGATAAATTAATTAAAATCTTCTATTAAAATCACTATTTTTTGCTTTATTCAGTGCATTTTTTATTACATTTGTGGAAAATATTCGACTACAATGCTAGGCACATGCCCGTGGCGTGGTGATCGATTTTATAAACGGTGCATTAATTTTTTTATTTATTTATTTTTTATAAAGACAAAGTAATACAATATGACAGGGAAAAAATATAAACATTTTAAAGAAAAAAGAAAAATACCCAATTAACTACTTTTTAGTAGTTTGACAATGGGTGCTTTTACTTTGAAGATATAAATAAACTTTACTTTATTTTGCAGTTAGAATTTTTGGTGTAAGTGTCTAATACAAATAATTTCTTTCGGCGAGGACATTTTTCAACATAATATTTGTTTTACCATTTATACATTTTTTAATTTCAGCAGGTAACATATTTAATAAATTTGGTAGCATGTAGTCCAGCGTTCTTTATCCATATTTGTTTAAGTGCTTAGGTACAATTAGTCCTTCATTTAGCGTAAAACGAGTATTGTAATGTGGTTCAGTTTATGTAAGTATACAGGGCTATTCATATGCTTGTTTTTCATAATTGACACAATAATGTATCAATTATGAAAAACAAAAGAATATGAGTACGGAGTTCCGTTACATGTTGTGTTGGACTGAGACTGACTGGTCCCAGCGAGCAAAACTGCTGCTTACATAGCCGAAGCCGAGCGGTAGAGTAATTACCCTCAAGGCAGGTAATACGTGCCACTCGGCAGTTCTCGAGAAGGTTCGGCGCTGTACGGATATTGTATGGGTGCTAGCTCAAGACCTTTCTAGGCGGTGGCGATATTATTAACCGCTGTAGGTAGATGTACCGGCAGTACATTGCGCGGTGTGCATTGTTCTCGTTTGTTCCTACAGAACCAGTGGCGGCGCAAAGAATTTGACAAAAGTGGGCGCCACAAATATAAAAATATTAAATATAAGAAGATATTAATTCAAAACACTTATATAAAATCAAAGCAAGCACTACTATATAGGTAAATGGGAAAAAAGGTATAGGTATCGATGAGAATTAAAGAACTTATAAATCTACTTATCACTAAAAAACTTAAACATAAACAGCCTTACTAATAACAAAACGCCTTAACGAGCGGTCAACTGCATATTTGTTGCTTGCGCGGTGCACCGTGTTTTTGCGTCTTTACTAATAACACAATCACGTATTTTATGATTTTTATGTTGGTCCCCTTGAATCTCACATAGATCTGCGCAGGCGCCGCGGCCATCTTGTTTTATAAACTTCGCGGTAAAACAATGTTTGACAATGTTCAGTTGTATTTGCAGTTAATTTTTATGTTTTTGAAGATAATTTTCGTTTAAATGATCAATTCACTGTGATATTAGTGTTATTCAACATAATTACCAATTCTGGCGTTACTTTTTTTCAGTTTTAGTCCTTTAAATATTGTTTTGTTGATGATTTAGTTTCGTTAACGATAGGTTTTTTCTAAAATCTTATTTTTTTAACGACTTTTCTGCGTGAATTTAATAAAACTTCCATAAAAGTAATATTATTTAATAATGTAAAAGCCTCATGCATGTGTAAATAAAAACAAATTCGAGAAATCGACATATTAATTGCGTAAAAATGAATCCAAGATGTCAGATTTTTTCAGTTATTTTTTCGGAATTTTTATTATATTTTTTTATACTTAATTGTATGAACGAGATGAAAAGTGAAGTGACATTTTTCTTCCAAATTCATAAAGTAAGAGGTGTGTGTTTTTTAAATTTTGAATTTTCCAAAAATTTTCGACCATTTAATAGAATATGTTTACAGTCAAATTTTTTCATGTTGAAACTTAAAATACTGCAATTTTCAAAGACGATCGTATATTTCAGATACAAAAATCTAAAAGGCAATTCTATCTAGTTTCTATAAAGGTATTTGCTTTTACGACATCTTCAAAAATAAGAAATATACAAGACATTTAAAATACCTTGAAAAAATTCCAAATTTCGTTCGGACATCAATCGTTAAAACAGAGATAAAACTACCCTCTCGGGCCGTGTAAACAATGTGTATTTCTTTCAATGAACAATTTTTTAATTAGTAATGTTTTCACATCCGCGGCCGTTTGTCAATTGAATAAAATTTTCACGGGGTTTTTTAGTAAGGCTGAAAGAATATAAATTATATCGAAAAAATTCTGATTACATTGAATTCAAAGATTTAAGAACTTCATGTAAAAAGATGTCTATGACCTGCTACCTTAACTATATAAATGAAATTCAAACCTCCATAATAAATAATGTTTGTTATTTTTGGAAATATTCGAAATCTCTTAAAGAAGATGATTCTGATTTCCCTAGTATTATGCGCCTAAATAGCAGCCATAGCAATAATACTGATGGTATTGTTAACTTGTTTGCAAAAATTTTTAAAAGTGTTTATTCAATAGACTCAAGCAATGCTCCTGTTCCAACAACAACTCTAGATGAAACTCTTGATATTTCACAATGTACCATAAGTCTCTCTGATGTAATTACTAAAGTTAAATCCTTAGATATCCACAAATCTGCGGGACCAGATAATATACCTACAATATTTATCAAAGAATGTATCAAAGTAATTGCTCTCCCGTTAACCAAACTTTTTTAATCTATCTTTATCCAGTGGAATTTTTCCCGATAAGTGGAAAGTTAGTTATTTGACTCCAATTTTCAAAAAGGGCGATAAAAGTGATATTTCTAATTACAGACCAATATGCATACAATCCACCATACCGAAACTCTTTGAAAGCCTAATACTTGACAAACTTTTTACACAAATAAAACCTGTGATATCACCTTACCAGTTTGGATTTATGCCAGGTAGAAGTACTCTATCAAACTTAATTATTTATGAAAATTTTATAACCAATGCTTTTAAAGAAAAAAAACAAGTAGACTCTGTCTACACTGATTTTAGTAAAGCTTTTGATTCAGTTTCCCATAAAATTCTCATTTGGAAATTAGAAAAACTTAGTATACGTGGTAATATATTAAACTGGTTTGAAAGTTATCTTACTGGAAGACAACAAATTGTTAGAATAAAATCCTCCCTGTCGGTAAAAATGTATGCAACAAGTGGAGTTCCACAGGGTTCACACCTTGGCCCAATCTTATTTATCTTGTTTATAAATGATCTAACAAAAATATTTCATGATGTATTTTTCTCACTTTTTGCTGATGACCTCAAAATGTTTAGAATTATTTAAAATAATTAAAACTGCAACATTCTTCAAGATAATAAATATCAACAAATTGTTAATTTGGTGTAATGAAAATAGACTTTACTTAAATATCTCAAAATGCCAAGGGGTTAGATTTTCTAGAATAAAAAATCCAGTGATCTTTAATTACAACATTGATAACAATACTCTTTAGACATTAACACAAATTAAAGACTTGGGCATCACTTTTCAATCAAATCTTTCATTTGTTAACCATATAACAGAAATCTCTAATTAGGGCTTAAAAATGTTGGGATTTATAACTAGGCTAACTAGAAATTTTAACAATATAAACTGTTATATTTTGCCGATGTTAGAAGTCAACTTGAGTACAATTCTCCCGTCTGGAATCCACATTATAGTATATATGTACAAGCTGTTGAAAGAATACAAAACAAATTCTTACGTTTTCTAAATTTTAAAATGGGTATTCCAGCAATTATGTTGAACTACAACACTATTTTAAATGATATGAATATGCTCAAATTGTCCGACAGAAGAATTTTCACTGATTTGCTATTTCTATATAAAATTCTAAATGATTTAGTTGATAGTCCGATATTGCTAGAATTGATAAGCTTCCGGATTCCACTACGTAATACCAGAAGTCAGGATTTTTTTCAGTGCAGAAATTCTGGAACTAACTACCATATGTATTCCTCTTTGCCCAGAATACTAATGGAGGGAAATAATTATACCAAGTCAGTGGACATCTTCAATTTATCTTTAAACAAATACAAAATACTGTTACTGAGGCAGTTCAGTTATGTACAATAAATACTATATATTGCGTTGCAAAAACCTATTATATTTCTTCGTTAAAGAAATACAGCCTTACTAAAAAAAAACCACAGCACGCCAGATTGCAGCAATATGAATAAAACAAAAATACATTAAAACAGGAAATATTACTAAAAAGGTTTGATCTTAAAATGTATTGTAAATCCGGCAACAATGCATATTTAAGTACTAAATTGTTTGTTTTCCTTCATAACCGCTAAGTGGCGCGGCGGCGCGGCGCCTGCGCATTCGTTGTTCGCGCTCCAAAACGACGCTGAAAGCGCGAAATGATTTCTGTGTGTGCGAAATGATTTTTGTGTGTGCAATATTACTTATGTGATGGTTTTTTTCTATTAATTTGAATAATTTACTCTTATATTTATATCATTGATATGTTTACCGTGTTTTTTGTGGTTTTTCATAAGTTTTAGTCAAGTTATAAAACAATAATCGTACTTTGAAAATTGAAGTGTCAAAAACTATTTTATATGAAACATGAGAATTCAAATTTACATTTAAAGGCTGATAGTATTTATGTATTATTATAGTGTATATAATGTATTTCATACTTATGTAAAAGCCCCGTAAAAGGGCGTAAATAAATAAATAAATAAAATATTTTATAAGTGCGAGTTACTTATTCATAATTACTCTTCAGCATTTTTGTATAAATTCATGTTTCTCCGGCTAATAATTATTATTCTCACAATTGGTATATACAATTTGAATTAGCTAATATATAATTCCATGCTTACTCATATATCACTGTTATTTTAAATATTTAAAATTTAAAGCGTAAAAAAGCTCGACGAAAATAATAAATATAGATTTATAATATTTTATGCATGCTTTTCCACCTCTCGCGACGCAAGAAGCGTGAATCGGAATGTTAGTACAAAACCGAAATAACTAAATGCTTGGTTTTAATACGTGACAGCAGCCGTAAATCAACAATAAACCAACTCATGTATCTACTATCTACTGTCACTTGGTTACAAGGTTGGGTCGGGGAGCCTAAGAGGTTATATCGCGAACGCTGATCAATCAAGTGAAAAGCGATTTATATCAGTGTGGAGGCATAAAGACTGATAGCAAGTATTGTGTATACCTACCTACCTATTATACCTAACCTAGAAAAAAACAATTAAACTATTATTTATGTCAAACTATAATAATGTACAAACACAAGATAGACAGTCAAATAGCCATACTCTGTAAACAAGCATCGTAACTAAGGAGTTACTTAGTATAACGGGAATATATACTTACGTACAAGATGTCAAATCCAAAGTGTTGGTGAAACGTCACCAGAAAGGTAGAAGCGCTCAAATTATATAAAACTTTGCTATAAAAATGCGGGGCTTTATTAAATAATCTCAAATTGTATAAATTTAACACATTATTGTATAGTTAATAATTTATTACATTAGAAAGGCCGAGCAACAATCACCGAATGGTGAAAAAGCAAAGAAGACGCCTGTAGGTAGATATACAACATTCAGGATGCCTATTGACATATCCATAGATCAAATGAAATTAAAGAAAATAATCATAAAGTAAGCACCGGTTAGTTCTGACAAGATTGAACTTTTTTGTTTTTACTTTTCGTTTTGCCTTGGGCGGGGAGTGTTATTTTTCATTATTGGCAGTAATTTCTTACTAGATCCAAGAACCAAGGTTTGGATGTTTAGGAAAATTTCCCTAGGTCTAAGAGAGAAAAATTTCGTTTTTGGAATATGTAAATCTGTAAAAGGGAATTTTGCAAAAGCTAAGAGGCCGATTCTACAAATGGTGACCGGACAACTAAGTGGCAACTTTTTAATAATATGAGTTTTCACAATGTAGTCCAGTCAGCCTGTGTCGTAGAACACCAGTTGAAGGAACTAAATAGTATAAAGCTAATTTTTTCCCCATCGACTACTACCATTTAGACAAGGGTTTAGAAAAAAGTCCCCGCCCCTACCCCCCTTGCTTCCCCCCCTGTGCCCCCCCAAACATGAAAAGTGTAAGGGTTTTGTAAATCGCTTCTACCTCGATTACTAAACAACATATCGAATTGCAATTTTTTTTATTCTCTTTGTTGTAACATTGTCTACAATTAATGTGCAGTTAACTTTCGTCGTAACTTTTACCGTTTGTTTGTAATTCGTATGATAAGGTAAAAATTTGTATATTTTTTGGCAAGTAATTTTACTTTTTGTCACATAACTTTTTACGCCGACATTTTATGAAAAAATATTTCCCACAAAAGTTGTAGCCCTTATTATTACCTTTAAAATGATATATTTTAATGTGTACTTTATGGCTATTAAATGCCAGATATCAACCGTGAATGCTTGGTGCGCACCATCCCTGCGTCGCTCCGCGACACTCTGATGTCGGAACTTGTTCCCTCACATCCCGACTTATCCTAGCCTGTCCTGTGCCTTTTGTAGTACTAGTGGAAATCGTGAACGTGAAATAATAGTTATTCACTTTGCTGCTAGGCCCTGCGGGCGGCTTTTAGTTCGGCTTCGCCCGGTTTGAGTGTTTGTGACCATTTTGTAAATCCAACAGGAACTGGCTCCTAAAATAGCCAGTTCCTCGGATCTACTGTAATCCTGTGACTCCAAAAACAGCTGTGTCGAGTGATGTCCGAGTTCCACGTGTCAAGATATGCGACTTTGAAGGTAAATTCAATGTCCCAGTTTTAATGTATACTAAAAAGGCGAAAAGTGGCTTAAAGTCCTTAACAATAGAAAAAATTTCTGAAAATATGCCCACTCAATGCTTAGTCTCAGTCGTAACATGTTTTGGTTATGTAGTTTTGCTTTTGTGCCAGTTTCACTACCTGGATGGACTGGATACATGCAAAACTGTAACAATGGTAGACAAAACTTTGAACCATCTTATGTACTGGCTTTGCTTTTTATAAACATAGATCCAGGAAATCCGACTGCTATTTACTCTGCCGTTAGTTACGCTTCTAAAGAAAGCAAGTTAGCTGGCCAGCAGTGTATTGTGACATTTGACCAACCACTTTTCCTGAAAGCAGTAGACATTGTTGCAAGTTCTTCTACAGAAAGGGAAATATCTGGAGTAATCGTCAGACTAGGCGGATTCCATCTTCTAATGAGTTTCCTTGGTTGCTTAGGAAAGTTTATGGAAGGTAGTGGAATCGAAGAAATGTGGACCTCTGTTTATGGAAAATCAACAATTTCTCACCTTATGTCAGGACATGCTTACGCAAGGTCTTATAGAGCTCACATGATGACCCAGGCAGCTTTGAAATTACTGCTATTCGAGGAATGTTCATCTCTTAAAGAAATGATTACAAACTACTTTAAGGATATTCATAACCAAACAATAAACAAACAAACAACTGTTGAAGACGCCATGAGAGATTGTAAAACAAATGAAATAATGACAAGACTAGAAGAAGTGTATGAAGATTTGGTTAAAACTAGTAGAACTTCAAAACTGTGGCTACAAGAGTTTAAATTGGTGAATTTGGTTCTAGACTTTATTCTGGCAGAGAGAATCGGCGATTGGAATTTGCACATTAATACAGTCAAGCAAATGATACCGTATTTTCATGCTGCTGGACATTTGCTCTACGCCAAATCCGCACAAATATACTTACAACAAATGTTGAGTGTACAAACGAAAATGTCAAATGAAGACTTCGAAAGGTTCGTCAATAAAGGTTTCTTTACAGTTCGGCGTACAGATGGATATTTTACCGGTATCTGGATGGACATGACCATAGAGCAGACATTAATGCGATCATCAAAATCCATAGGTGGGCTTACTCATGGACGAGGATTAAGCGAGAGGACGCTAACCAAGTTCATTGCTTGCGCTCCTGGATCCCTACAAATTTGTGAGGCTTTCGAGAAGTTCTCTGGCTGCTTGACTCAGTTTAACGAACAGCACACTGAACTAAGATGCAGTAGAAGAGAGAAGGACTTGCAAGATATTAGTAAATTTCTCGGATGGCTGCGTATTCATAATCCTTTTTGACAGAGCAAAGATTTAATGTCTTTATCCTCTGGTCTAGTAGTGACAAGTTCGGGTGTAAACTGCGATGAAGCGTATGATGTAGGAATGAACTGCTTGAAAGACATCGAAGGAAATAATTTTGCAGATGTTAAATTGAAAAGAAAAAATAAAGTTAAAACTATAGGCTCCGTAGTAAGTGGCATAAATGTGAGATCTGAAGAAGTGCCAATTAATCCTGATCAGCTGTTTAATAGGGTTATTTGTATATCTCAAGGAACAAATAATCTCAAATACTTCAACTATGAACTCAGCCCGTACCATTTGTCTTTATTTGAAAACAATAAAATGATAAGAAAGGGAACTAAATCAAGTCTTAAGAAAATATTTGAAAAGTGGACAGTTAGCAACGAAGTTTTTGAGAATTTGCCCCCAAAAATATATGTAGTAGATGGAGGGTATCTTTTGCACAGTGTTATTTGGCCTGACAAAGTAACATATAGCAGCATCATAGAGAAGTATGTTGACACTGTAATGAAACGGTATGGGAAAGATTGTCATGTTGTGTTCGATGGATATCCCACCACAAAAGGGGTCGAACATATGCGGAGAAGTAAAAAAACATCTCTAGAAATGAAATTCAACGTTAATATGGAGTGCTCTGTGAAGCAAAATGAATTTTTGGCAAATCCAAAAAACAAAAGCCAGCTTATTGAACAGCTCTCTCAAAAGCTTAATGAAGCAAACATTCCAACCATTGTGGCGGAGGAAGATGCAGACATTGAAGTGGTCGGAAGAGCAATAGATTTTTCCCAGATTTAAAGTGGGAGGCCTGTAGTTGTTGTCGGACAGGATACTGATCTTTTCGTTCTATTGTTAGGGCTGCCACAGTGTCAAAATGTGCGACTATTTTTTCACAAACCCTCTGGCACACCATCAACGTATGACATCAGCAAGATTCGTGAAGAGATTGGTGATATGAAGGATGTGATATTATTTTTGCATGCTATCACAGGATGTGATATCACGTCTTATTTATTCGGCAAAGGCAAAATTAACGCGTACAAAAGTTCATCAAATGATCTCCGCACAAAAGTTTTACAGTTTTATGAAAAACAGGCAGACCAAAATATTCTCAAAGTGGTAGGAGAGGCTTTTATCTTGAAACTATATGGATGCACAAGGTCTGCAAGTCTGAATGACAGTAGATATTCAATGTACCTTAAAGCTGTTGCAAAAATGTCATTAAAATCCAAATTTAACATGGCATCCCTCCCTCCAACATCTGGTGCTGCTGAACAACACGCCTATCGAACATACTATCAGATTCAAAAATGGATCGGAGATAAGGAAATCAGCGCTACGGACTGGGGATGGATTTTATCTGACAACGTGCTGTACCCAGTGCACTAAAAAAAACCACCGGCACCTGAAGAAGTTATAAACTTAGTTTCATGCAACTGCAAAAAGGCTTGCAAAAATAATTGTAGCTGCTTTAAAGCATCACTTGATTGCACAGAAATGTGCGGGAGCTGTGGCGGATCATGCACCAATGTAACTTTGGTTGAAGTCGAGGAAAATGAAGAACTTCTCATGGAAGTTTAGGATATCATAAAATTAAGATACCGCAATTATTTTGTTCTAAAATAACATCTTTAAAAATATTACATGCATTTTCAAACCAAAAACTATTTAAAATACCTATTTTTGCTGAATATTTATTATTATTTGAATCAAATTTAAAAAGTGGGGAATTTAGGTTTCACCGAGACTCGATTAGTTTTATTTATAGAAAATGCAATAGTGAACCTTAAAGATAAAAATCACTCTCACTATACAATAATATTTGCATTGCAACGCCGCGCCGGCCGGCCCCACCTCGACCGAACCCGCCATGATAATCTCGCTGGATCTCCAACAAAGTAAGTACTATTTTATATCATTTTAAAGGTAATAATAGGGGCTACAACTTTTGTGGGAAATATTTTTTCATAAAATGTCGGCGTAAAAAGTTATGTGACAAAAAGTAAAATTACTTGCCAAAAAATATACTTATTTTTACCTTATCATACGAATTACAAACAAACGGTAAAAGTTACGACAAAAGTTAACTGGACATTAATTGTAGACAATGTTACAACAAAGAGAATAAAAAAAATTTCAATTCGATATGTTATTTAGTAATCGAGATAGAAGCGATTTACAAAACCCTTACACTTTTCATGTTTGGTGGGGCACAGGGGGGGAAGCAAGGGGGGTAGGGGCGGGGACTTTTTGCTAAACACTTGTCTAAATGGTAGTAGTCGATGGGGAAAAAATTAGCTTTATACTATTTAGTTCCATCTAAAAACACAGGCTGACTGGGCTAATGTTAATCTAATAGTTTGGCCGTAGACATTATGTTGTTGTTATTTTAATTTTGGTAACTTCTCACGTTGGAAAATTTTTGATCATGGAAATATATATTTTTCATTTAGGATTCATTTTTTGGGCAAACTGAAAGTAGATTTCTTGGTTATATTTCAAAAAATAGATTTTAAATATATTTTTCAATTAGGATTAATTTTTTGGACAAAGTGAAGGTAGATTTCTTGGTTATATTTCAAGCAGTAGTTGTCGGTGGCTATAAGTCAGATTGGGTAACCGTACCGTCGGGACTACCCCAAGGAGGACTATTGGGACCACTACTCTTCAACATATATATTAATGACTGTCACATAAATAATTTTGTGACTAATGCAGTTCTTGCTTAGGTGTTTATTTTGTCTATGGTGTTTTTTGGACACTGGTAATTTTTGGAAAAGAAAGAAGTTCCTTTTTGTTTATGGTCACTTCCTTCCGATCGACTTGGGCGGTTGCATCGGAGATTAGTCACTCACCATCAAGGTGTTTAAATTTGAGTTTAAACCATGAGAATCTAAGTGGATTAAAACCTAACCGAACGCGGGTGATTTTTACGTAACACGCGAGGCTCGTGTACGTGTAATTTTTAATGGATGACTTGAAAGTCCCATTCTTTCTCGATGTGGTTGACCGACGCCAGCAGTGATATTTTCGGCCTTGTTTTAATTTTAAAAGTGTGATTAGTTGTCCCGGTCCTGGGATGTATTCTGGAAATTGGAATATAAAGAATTCCCGACAGTTAAACGGAGTGTTAAGCCCGTGGAATGATGTTTTCGGTCGTGAGATGCATAACACGCGCTCAGAGTACGGCCGGCAAATTAAGCCGAATCGAATCGTGATTTAACAATCCTCACCCGTCCTGCAATCGTGGCTTTGCCAAAATCAGGAAGACGCTGCTTTTCATCGGCCGAGATTGCTATTTACTTGGGACAAGTTCGACATCTCATTAATCTCGCCACGTTGTCTGGGAGCCTGTACCTTCCTCGTTTGGAGACTTTTTGGGTCATCATCACATCACCAATCCATCCTCATGGAAAGCCCTAGGCTGGCTTTCGTCCAGGCGCGGACTGGAACGTGCTACCCGCAATTTCCAGGTGGGCCGGCTTTCATCCTGGCGCGCACCTCTCCAAGGAACATCATCACGGCATTCTTTAGTTAGATAGATAGTTTAGCGAGTCCATCTGGTATGTATGTTTTTATATATTTCTTTTGATACCCTGATAAGAAGTTTGCACACTTCCATGTTGCTTTTGGTTCAATACATATTTTTAAAAGTTCATATTCTTTGATTTAACCGAAACCCTACCTACATGATAGAAAATTACTTGGCTCACTATCCTGAATTCTGGTCTCTGCTCTGCTGCAAGGATATATTTCGTACGAGCATGATTCGTTACATGACATTGGAAAATGTTTTCACCACTTCAGGACTTTGTTATACGCAGACGACATGAAAATATTTTCCCCTGTCACGTACACCAACGACTGTACCCGCATACAAGAAGATCTTAATCGTTTTAATATTTATTGTGCACAGCACAACCTTCAAATAAATGTTAAAAAATGCGGCGCCATCAGTTTCACCCGCAATAAAAAGCCAATTACTTTCAATTATGCACTTAACGGTACAGTACTAACAAAAATGACGGAAGTTAAGGACTTGGGAATAGTGTTAGACGCGAAACTACTATTTGACCGCCACATTGAATCCATGGTATCAAAGGCTTCCAAGATTTGTACTTACTTATAACCTGCAAAGATTTTAAAAATGTAAAAACTATGAAAATGCTTTATTATCATACGTACGTAGTTCTCTGGAGTACGCCTCTCAAATCTGGAACCCCAAGTATATATGTCACATAGATAGGATTGAAAAAGTGCAAAACCGATTTCTACGATACCTTGACTTTCGGAGCTATCGTCCTCATCTGAGCCACGAAGAGTCAGCCGCGTTCTTCAGGATATCGTCCTTGGAAAGTCGAAGAAATTTGGCAGACGTACTATTCTTACAAAAAATAGCTACCTCTATGATAGATTGCCCGGAATTACTAGAAAGAATTCAACTAAGAGTTCCCGTCAGACAAACCAGACAAAACCACGCATTAAACATTCCTCAATGCAACACTAAGTCTAAACAAAATACATTCATTCATCGCGCTTCACACACCTTCAACATTTCATACAGTGAATTCGACTTATTTAACACAATACCTAACGTTTTCAAAACTAAAATGAATAAACAACATTTACCCATATATACCATTATTTACACAGTAAGGATCCATCCCTTTCCACTCCCTTCCACCATCCCATCTACATAACATAATGTAACTATTTTTTCTCGATTTCTCTTTATTACCTACTCACTAAATAATTAAGATACTTCAGCGAAAACCTATTATTGGTTAAATTTCTGTACATATTTCAGCAAACATTATTAATAATTGTAACTGTTGGTTTTCCTAATAAAATAAAATTTATATACACATGCACAAGATATATATGTTATTAAAAAAAACATCGCTTTCATAGAATTTTATACAGTTCACGCGTAAACGGTCAAAAAAACAACATCTCCGAAATTACCTCACTTTTTGTTTTTTAAGACGGGAACTTCATATATCATGGAGCTTCATATAGTTCAGGAGAAGTTGAACGTTTAAAAAATGATTTGGCAATTAAAAGTAAAAATATTAAGCATCTGGAAACCAGAGTGGCTTGCTTGGAACAGTCGAACCTTGATGCTGATGACTGTATTGAAATTACAGGCATTGAGAAAAAGACTGAAGAACATCCCAAAATAACCGCTATAAAACTGATAGAAAGTGCTAATATCAAAATAAATTCCGAGGATATTGCTTCGGCAATAAGACAATATGATAGAAGACCAAGACATCCAAAAAAAATTATCCTAAAAATGAAAAACCCAGAAACCAGATTAAAATTATTAGCAAATAAGAAGATAATTTCTAATCGTGAAAACATGATATTCCTAGGAGAGTCATTATCTCCTTACAACAAGGGACTACTTTGAAAGCCAAAACATGATATTCCTAGGAGAGTCATTATCTCCTTACAACAAGGAACTACTTTGAAAGCCAAAACAAAGGGAAAAGAATTAAAATATAAATAAATTTGGTACAAAAATGAAGCAATTGTAATGAAAGAAGTAGAAGGCAAAAAAATCAGGGAAATCAAACACGAAGATGACCTCAATAGGTTATAATAGAAGTTTAATAGTGAAAGGCACCGAAAAATATTTTCATCATTAAAATGGATATCGATTTTGGAAAATACATTGACTTGATTGATAATAAAGAATCTAATTTAACCATTAAAGATTCATTAACTTGCAAAAACTTTTTAAAACATTTCAAATTTTCATTACTTTGTTTAAACGTTAGAGGTTTAAACAAAAACTTTGATGAAACCATAACCATGCTGGATAGTATTGAGCATCGTCCTGAGTTACTTGTTTTTACAGAAGCTTGGCTGAAAAATTTTACCAATATACCTAACATCTCCGGATACGCAGTTTACAACACAAATAATAACTATTTGCAAAATGATGGTGTAGTTGCCTATGTAAGACAAAATGTTCACGTGACTGTTGAGGAGGTTGTTTTCCCTGGAGCAAACTGCTTAAAAATGCAGATATCGAGTACCTTGTGTGTAATAGCTGTTTATAGATCTCCGTCCCTGGCTCATATAGATAATTTCCTTGAATCACTGAGTGCACTGCTTGACTCTACATCTATACAAAATAAGGAGATCATTTTATGTAGCGACATAAATATTAATACTTTGGATTTGAGCGATATGAAAACTCAAAAATACCTCTCTCTTTTGGCTTTTCATGGCTTGAAGCCAATCATAATTTCACCTACCAGAGTTTCTTCTATCATTTCAAGCTGCATCGATCACATTATGGTAAAATCTAAATTTGAACCAGAGGGAGCTGTCTTCACTACTGACATAACAGATCATGATGTGATATTGCTGAGATTTATGAGCTTTACACTAAATAAAATAGCAAAAGATAATGAAAACTTGAAAACCGTCATCGATAACAATCTTTTGAAAGTCAAATTAAAAAAAGAATCATGGCAGTCAGTACTGTCATCGCAAGATGTTAATTTAGCTAGCTACTAAGTTAAATGTTTAAAAATTCATGTTGAAAGTTGTTCGTCTGTAAGAAGTGTAAAGCATAACATGAAATATTTAAAACCTTGGATAAATAATGGAATTATTAGATGTCTCAGAACCCGAGACAAATTACACAACAAATGTCGAGCAGATTCAAATAATATTCAACTGCTGGATTATTAAAAAAGATATAGAAACTGGTGTACAAAAATTATAAAATATACAAAGCAAGCATATTACATAAGGAAACTGGATAACGTCAATGGAAATACCAAGCAATAGCGGAAGATTATAAAGGAGGCTGTAAATATACAAAAGGAGCAAGTGTCTATAAAAAAATTAAAAATCAATAACAATATCTCAATGGAAAAGATTCCAAATATAATCACTAATCACGTAAATAGCTTCTTCAGTGATATTGGTCCTAGATTCGCAAAACAATTGTGCAGTGCAAATAAAACTACCGAAATGTGTCTTGTTAACAATTTTATACCTTGTACTCAATTTTCAGGAGAGAGCTTTGAATTTAAAACTATTAGCATTTATGAAGTTTCAAAAATGATAAATGAATTAAAAATGTCTTTTTCCTGTGTTCATGTCTATGGCTTAAGTATCATGGTATACACACAGCATGTTTCTGTATTGGCTGGTCCCATATCTCACATTGTTAACCTTAGTTTTAAGAGTGGCATATTTCCTACTCATTGTAAGAATGCTAAGGTTGTACCTCTTTTCAAAGGTGGGGATCACCTAGAGGTTAACAATTACAGACTCAATACTCTCTCAAAATTGATAGAAAGATTGGCCAAGTCAAGATTAGTTTCATTCTTAGACAAATACAAATTACTCTCTGACAATCAATTCGGTTTCAGAGCAAGTAAAGGTACGAGTGATGCTGTTTTAAAGGTATTGACCAAAGTTACAAGAGCGCTGGACTATGGCAACAAAGCCATAGCGGTGTTCTTGGATTTATCAAAAGCATTTGACACTGTTTCCCACGAATTGCTACTTAAAAATATATCATCTTTAGGCATTAATAATACAGCAATGGGCTGGTTCAGATCTTATCTTAGTGACAGAACACAACAAGTGGAAATAAATAAGATGTTAAGCGAGGGTAAATCAATCTCCTTTGGAGTCCCGCAAGGTAGTGTGCTTGAGACAATATTGTTTCTTATTTATATAAATGATTTATGTAGTCTGAATATTCCTGGTAACATTTTTAGTTTTGCAGATGACACTGCCTCAATATTTGAGGGTAAAACTTGGAATGAAACTTTCAACAATAATATAGGTTTAAAAGTGGTAAATAGTTGGTTAAATACCCACAGATTTTGAAAAGTACACGACTTTTAAACTTAGTTACCACAAAAACCATCGGTTTCAGTCGGGACGGGTGGAAAAATATGCATTTGAATTTATATTTCATTAAAAAAAAATTACGTAATTTCTTGTTACGGCTGACATTTCGTATTACATCATTTCGCGGACAATTTAGTGGACAATTTACCTAATAACCTAACCAAATAACCTAAACTAACCTTACAAATTTTGTGAAGTTAGGTTAGAATATAAGGTTAGGTTATTAGGTTAGGTTAGGTGAGGTTAAGATATGTTATTAGGTTAAGTTATTAGGTTAGGTTAGGTTTTGTGAGGTTAGGTTGGGTTAGGTGAGGTTAGGATATGTTATTAGGTTAGGTTAGGTTATTAGGTTTGTTTAGGTTATTAGGTTAGGTTGGGTTAGGTAAGGTTATTAGGTTTGGTTGGTTTAGGTCAGGTTATTAGGTCGGGTTAGGTTATTAGCTTAGGTTAGGTTAAGTTAGGTTATTAGGTTAGGTTATTAGGTTATGTTAGGTTAGGTTTGGTTATTAAGTTAGGTTAGGTATTTATTTTTGTTCAATTTTAAAAATGTCTTTAATAACTTGTCTAACATAAGTAAAAGTATTGCATTTCTTTGTAATTTTAGACTACTGTAGTATGGAAATGCTTATTACGATAAAAAAATATTACGTTGTGACCTGAGATACATAAAAAAATAAGTATAAAAAAAAATATTCCATAACTCACAATACAAAGAATAATACAATTTGTTTCTGGTGCTCTTGGTTTAGCCTCGGGTCTCAAGATTTTGAAATAAACACGGAAGAATAATAAAACAAGTGAATACAATAAAAAATACATAGATAGTTAGATTTAACATAGGCAACAACACTCACAGACTCATACATACTCAAAAGCAAATAAAATATTGAAACATACTTGGTGTCGCAAAACTGCGACTCCACTGTTAATTGGCGGTAAATGCTGCAAAGCAAAGCCTATGCAGCCTTCGAAGGACCAGTCCCGAAACTACGTGAAATCGCTAAGTTATACGGGACGATTAGATAGCATACACTCGCAAAACCTGATGGATAGTCAGTCGATAGTTCAGATTTGGGCTTTTGGAAAATTAGATAAGCCCAGATTGGAATAAGGAAAATAGGACTCACCGTTGCAGAAGGGGCCTCGCTGATCTCCAGTTTTGGTGTATACTTCTCACCGTTTTATTTAAAAACCGCAATATTCTTACAACAAGAGGTTACGATACATGCGCCCTGTCTGAGATGTTATTTTGTACTGAGCAGAAAAGCACACTGTCACCTCTCCAGTACTTTCTTGCAACAATTTTTATGGTGACATTTAGGAAGGGAAGATTAGGTAGGTGGGATAAATTTAGGATTTTGACATATCTACCCACCAAGTCTGCGAATGCAATACCCAATCTAACCCATATAAAAATGCGCGAACAATACTCATAGGCACATCACATAGATATACTCAAATAAACCAATTACATCTCAAAGATATAGCATGGGCTGCATGGGTAGGTTGAATGATTATACATTATACCCTGTAAACGTGTTAACAAATAAACTACTCGAATTCAAAAAACAAATTTTAAAACTGCACAGCAATATAAAGATTTACTTTTTTTTAATTATAAATAAATATCATTTCTTGTAAGATATCGTTTATTATAAGTAGTCCAACAAATTAAGTAGTCCAACAATTTATTGTATTTATTATAATTATAAAAATAATAAGTGTGTTTAATTCAGACTAACAGAGCGGGGGATGCAATACTCTGTTAGCCATATAAAAGTGTACATCCATAAAAATACATGAAATAATAGAATATACAAGATATTAATTAAAATTAAAATATAAAAATAAGCATGTTTAGTATTTGTATACTACGGAGGCTTTAAAAGGATTTTCCATATTTGGTGTAGAGGCGCGCCCTGCCACTGGGCCATAAGTAGTCCAACAAAGCTGTCACAAGAGAGGTTGTCTGTAGGTTCTCACAAATCAGTATTTTTAAATATTCAATACATAATATACAAGTATGTACATTAATTAAAAAATTTATGGGTAAATTTAAAATAAAGAATGAAAACCCAGTTAAAAATAAAAGTCTCAAACTACACATAACTGACAAACACCCATCTATGTATCGTAAAAGGCCGTTTAACAGCTGCGTAAAATTAAAAGAAAACAAATTAGTAAAACCGTAATATATTATAATGATTTAGGTACTTACCTCAAACTTACCACCGTACAACCTAATTTCAAACATAAAATAATTAATTTTGTTATCTTGTTTAAATTATTATCTTTTTTTAACTAATTAACATTTGACATAACGTAAAAGAAAACCATTAACGTGCTCTGTGGACGCACCGCAGGTTCCCCACCCCTGCTTTAAGGAATATGCATAGCTGCAGAAGGCACGTTAATGAAGTTTTCACCGGTATGGGTAAGCACGTGAAGTTTTAATATGTTTTTCACCAGTATGGATGAGCATGTGACTTTTTAAATGATTCTATAGAGAATTTATTTATTGTTATTAAGTTTATTTTGTAGAACTCCATTTTAATTTTTTTATTTTATTTTATATATTTAATAATATTATTATCCAATGTATAAAAACAGTTTATTATAAACAAGTAAAATTAAAATTCTATAGAGAACATGAATAACTGCAGACAGAACACGATAGAGGTTTTTCTTTACTGTGGGTAGACATGTGATCTTTTAGATGTCTTTTTTAGAGGTTTTTCTCCGGTATGGATAAGCATGTGATGTTTTAAAACTTGCTTCTGAGAAAATGAATAGCTACAGACAGAACATGAATAAGGTTTTTCTCCAGTATGCGTAAGCGCGTGACATTCTAAAGACCACTTTCGAGAACTCGAATAACTACAGTAGGAGCATGAAAAGGGTTTTTCTCCAGTGTGAATACGCCTGTGAAGTGCTAAATTTCCCTTTTGAGAACATGAGTAGTTGCATTCTGAACATGAAAACGGGTTTTCTCCGGAATGGGTGAGCATATGACGTTTTAAATATTGCTTTCTAGAAAATGAAAACCTACAGACGGAACATGAAAATGGTTTTTCACCAGTATGGATGAGCATGTGACGTTTTAAATGATTCTTTAAAGAACATGAATAATTGCAGACAGAACACGAAATAGGTTTTTCTTTACTGTGGGTAAACATGTGATCTTTTAGATGTCCCTTTTGAGAAAATGAATACCTACAGATAGAACAAGAAAAAGGTTTTCCACCGGTATGGATGAGCATGTGACGTTTTAAATGTTTCTTTAAAGAAAATTGCAGACAGAACACGGAAGAGGTTTTTCTTTACTGTGGGTAAACATGTGATCTTTTAGATGTATTTTTTTAGAAAATGAATAGTTGCAATGGATACATAAAAATGGCTTTTCTCCTGAATGAGTGCGCAAGTGCAGTGCTAACGCTGACTTGCGCGAGCAGAAGTAGTTACAATGGAAGCATGAGAAGAATTTTCGTCCAGGATGCGCCTTTAGGCCCGTTTTCAGGTCTGTAAAAGATGGCGAATAAAATACAATAAGTGGATATCTATAATGAAACGGTAAAATATTTTAAACGAATTCGGATTAAAAAAAAACGATTTTACCTGCAGTCTGTGTAATACTTGCAGAGGGCTCAAAGCATTCCTTTTTGACATTCGGCAGGTCTATGTCAATTTCTATATAAGGAATCTGCCCTACATCTTCTTCTCGGGGTTCTGGTTCTGCCTTCATGGTAACAGTCGTCACATTAATGCTAGCTGAAATAACGATAAGATTATGAGTATAATACCAAAAATAAAGGTCGTCGGTAGTATTTTTATAATTATTTGTGTTTTTGTTAGAATATTATTGTATAATAAATACTGTTAGAGTTATAATATTGTTTTAATAAGCTTCAATTTTCAAGCTACCACAGATTCTAATTTCCTTTGAATAAAAAATACAATACAATATGAAAATAATTTTAAAAATGTCTGTGGACTTTGGATTTTCTTTCTGACAGAGTTCCTTGAAATAAAAAAAATTGTACGTTTTTCATTACTAATTTAAAAGATATATTTATCGTTTCAGAAACCATGAAGGATGGAGATTAGAGACTACATCATTATTTTTAATTTTTAAATTTTAGAGCCGCTTTGAGAATCCGCAGGTGGATGAATCGAAGAAGGCATTCCGGAATCATTATAATATATTATATTCTTTGGATCACAAAATGCATGTTACATCTCTAATCCAAGAGAGATTATGGATGAGAACGTTTGGTGATTTATTTTAGAGTTAAAAAATGGTTAGGCAACAGCTTGAGAAATAACGAACTGTTTATCAGAAGAATTGTCCATAAAGCAATGAGAGGAAGTAAATAGGAAGCAACAGACTGCGTCCATCTGAAACCTCGTTGTGATACAGGCGGTGCAACTTACTAGATGGCTGAAAACTCTCGGCATACTGAATATATTCCTTCTTTACATTCGGGAGGTCGATTTCGATACCCGTATACGGCATTTCCCCTCCACCCTCTTCCTGGGACCCTGGTTCCAGCTTGATGGAAACACTCTCCAGGTCTGAAAGATCCATGGCACCGCTCTGATAGCTTCCTGTTGCGTTATCCGTACATGGTATTCCCCCTCCACCCTCTTCCTGGGACCCTGGTTCCGGCTTGATGGAAACACTTTCCAGGTCGGAGAGATCCATGGCACCGCTCTGATAGCTTCCTGTTGCGTTATCCGTACATGGCATTCCCCCTCCACCCTCTTCCTGGGACCCTGGTTCCGGCTTGATGGAAACACTCTCCAGGTCAGAAAGATCCATGGCACCGCTCTGATAGCTTCCTGTTGCGTTATCCGTACATGGCATTCCCCCTCCACTCTCTTCCTGGGACCCTGGTTCCGGCTTGATGGAAATACTTTCCAGGTCGGAGAGATCCATGGCACCGCTCTGATAGCTTCCTGTTGCGTTATCCGTACATGGCATTCTCCCTCCACCCTCTTCCTGGGACCCTGGTTCCGGCTTGATGGAAACACTCTCCAGGTCAGAAAGATCCATGGCACCGCTCTGATAGCTTCCTGTTGCATTATCCGTACATGGCATTCCCCCTCCACTCTCTTCCTGGGACCCTGGTTCCGGCTTGATGGAAACACTTTCCAGGTCGGAGAGATCCATGGCACCGCTCTGATAGCTTCCTGTTGCGTTATCCGTACATGGCATTCCCCCTCCACCCTCTTCCTGGGACCCTGGTTCCGGCTTGATGGAAACGCTCTCCAGATCAGAAAGATCCATGGCACCGGTCTGATAGCTTCCTGTTACGTTAATGGTAATTGATCACAGCTCAAAAGTAGATCTGTAACAAAATCACTTTAAATTACAATTACTTTATAAAATTGCATTTCATATACCAACGAGAACTACTCGATCCAAAATTATATTTAATCATATTAATAACATTAGAACTGAATCATTTAGATTTTTAAACTGCGCGAAATGTAGATACAAGAACCCTGTAACAGAATGCCTTTCTAATAAATAAATAAATTAAAATATTCTATTAAAATCACTCATTTTTTGCTTTATTCAGTGCATTTTTTATTACATTTGATGAAAATATTCGACTACAATGCTAGGCACATGCCCGTGGCGTGGTGATCGATTTTATATACGGTGCATAATTTTTTTTATTTCTTTATTTTTTATAAAGACAAAGTAATACAATATGACAGGGGAAAAATACAAACATTTTAAAGAAAAAAGAAAAATACCCATAAGCCACTTTTTAATAGTTTGACAATGGGTGCTTTTACTTTGAAGATATAAATAAACTTACTTTACTTTATTTTGCAGTTAGAATTTTTGGTGTAAGTGTGTAATACAAATAATTTCTTTCGGCGAGGACAATTTTTCAACATAATATTTGTTTTACCATTTATACATTTTTTTAATTTCAGCAGGTAACATATTTAATAAATTTGGTATCATGTAGTCCAGCGTTCTTTGTCCATATTTGTTTAAGTGCTTAGGTACAATTAGTCCTTCATTTAGCGTAAAACGGGTGTTGTAATGTGGTCCAGTTTATGTAAGTATACAGGGCTATCCAGTTTATGTAAGTATACACAATAATGTATCAATTATGAAAAACAAAAGAATATGAGGGAGCGGGCAGCGGATCGGTAGAGATGGAGGACGAAATAAAAGGCGTCAGTCGTATAGTGAGTCAGTCGTTTATTGGGCTACGTAGCGAGAGTCGGTGAAGCGGTAACATGATGTATGCAGAAGTGCCGTAGATGAGATGCTGCAGGTGCACGGAGGAGATGATGTGGATGTGGCGCGTTGCTCGACACCGTGGCGGTGGAGATGACCTATCTTCCAGACCGTTGCTCGGCGCTTTGAGTCGCGGAGGTGAACGGTGAGTGGCTCTATGAGCTGAGCCACCAGTAGGTAGTTCTGGCGAGGCGGAGCGTGTTTCCATGGCAGCGAAGCACGGTGGGCTTCGGAGTGCCATGAAACGGTGAGCTGATCCCTGGGCTGAAGGTGGCGTCAAACCTTGTAAGTCGCGGGATATAGATGTTCTCTGGAGCTGAAGACACGGTGGGCCTTATGGTGGTGAGTATCCTCGAGGAAGCTGCCCTGGAGATAAACCGTGATGGAGATGCAATGCGGGAGCACTTGTACGGAGTTCCGTTACATGCTGTGTTGGACCGGCTGTTGGACTGAGACTGACTGTTCCCGGCGAGCAAAACTGCTGCTTATATAGCCGAAGCCGAGCGGTAGAGTAATTACCCTCACGGCAGGTAATACGTGCCACTCGGCAGTTCTCGAGCAGGTTCGGCGCTGTACGGATATTGTATGGGTGCTAGCTCGAGACTTTTCATGTGTGCATTGTTCTCTGTTTCTACAGAACCAGTGGCAAAGAATTTGACAAAAGTGGGCGCCACAAATATAAAAATATTGAATATAAGAAGATAATAATTTAAAAATACTTATATAAAATCAAAGCAAGCACTACTACATAGGTAAATGGAAAAAAAGGTATAGGTATCGATGATATTTTATAAGTGCGAGTTACTTATTCTTAATTACTCTTCAGCATTTTTGTATAAATTCATGTTTCTCCGGCTAATAATTATTATTCTCACAATTGGTAGATACAATTTGAATTAGCTAATATTTTATTCCATGCTTACTCATATATAACTGTTATTTTAAATTTTTTAAATTTAAAGCTAAAAAAAGGTCGACGAAAATAATAAATATAGATTTATAATATTTTATGCATGTTTTTCCACCTCTCGCGACGCAAGAAGAGTGAATCGGAATGTTAGTACAAAACCGAAATAACTAAATGCTTGGTTTTAATACGTGACAGCAGCCGTAAATCAACAATAAACCAACTCATGTATCTACTATCTACTGCCACTTGTTTACAAGGTTGGGTCGGGGAGCCTAAGAGGTTATATCGCGAACACTGATCAATCAAGTGAAAAGCGATTTATATCAGTGTGGAGGCATAAAGACTGATCAACACAAGTATTATGTATACCTACCTACCTATTATACCTAACCTAGAAAAAAACAATTAAACTATTATTTATGTCAAACTATAATAATGTGCAAACACAAGATAGACAGTCAAATAGCCATACTCTGTAAGCAAGCATCGTAACCAAGGAGTTACTTAGTATAACGGGAATATCTACTTACGTACAAGATGTCAAAGCCAAAGTTTTGAAGAAACGTCACCAGAAAGGTAGAAGCGCTCAAATTATATAAAAACTTTTCTATAAAAATGCGGGGCTTTATTAAATAATCTCAAATTGTATACATTAAACACAATTATTGTATAGTTAATAATTTATTACATTAGAAAAGCCGAGCAACAATCACCGCATGGTGAAAAGCAAAGAAGACTGCGCCCATAAATATACTAACCCGCGTAGATAGATATACAACATTCAGGACGTCTATTGACATATCCATAGATAAGATGAAATTAGAGAAAATAATCATAAAGAACGTAGGTAAGCACCGGTTAGTTCTGACACGATTTAACTTTTTTGTTTTTACTTTTCGTTTTGCCTTGGGCGGGGAGTGTTATTTTTCATTATTGGCAGTAATTTATTAATAGATCCAAGAACCAAGGTTTGGATGTCTAGAAAAATTTCCCTAGGTCTAGGAGAGAAAAATTTCGTTTTGGGAAAAGGTAAATCTGTAAAAGGGAATTTTTAGCAAAAGCTAAGACGCCGATTCCAAAAATGGTGACCGGACAACTGTAACCGTTTTAATTCTTTTAGCAATATGAATCCTCAGTTCAATCCCAGCGACAACCATGTGATCAATGTAATAAGGGATATCTGAACGAAACAGAGATTCAAGCTAAACATTTATTGTAATCAACAGTTTGCGAGCATGAGACAGTTAACCATTAAGGACTATATTTATAATTATTTATTGAAACTCAGGGTGTGACCCAGGGTTCCTTGAAGAGGAATCTCCTGAGATTATGAATTATGCAAGTCACTTCTATAGAAATCAGGATCAGCGATGTATTAACATAATTGACAGAACTAACCTTTAACCAGAATGCCGGGCGCCAAGGCCAGTCTCAATGACATGACCATTAAATATGATATAAACTATCTGAAAACCAGTATAGGAAACTAACGCCAATCGATGCCACCATGCCAGTCGGAGACCAGGTTTTCTGCACCCTCCTGCTACACGTCAAATCCGTCGAGTCCTCGCTCTTCCGTCCCCCCTGCAGAGGTCGCCCCTGTACCCGTCCGAAGTTAGCAAAACAAACTCATAGAGTAAAGTGTTTTTGCATTGTCAACATCCAAAATTATCGGGGTAACATGTTATTCTGTTACAATACCCCCCGTGTTGAAAGACTTATGGCTATAAGTCCTGAGGTTCCCCTGACACCTCGAAGCAAAGCCTTGACTGCCGTCTCACTGGAAAGTACTTGTAGTGAAGGTGATGTCATGATAGTAGATGGAAACCCAATAGCTTAGCAGCGGTAAGTATGTAGATTCTTGAAATGTTGTTGCGAAGAAGCATAAATTTCCAGAGCCATCGCGATCTGTATGTCCAATGTTTCCTCAGCTTGAGACAGCATCCCAGACTTGAGAGTAGAGTGTTATGATGTTGCCTTATAATCTTCAAATAATATGGCGTAGCAACTTAGTTGAAAATTTTCCATCGTGCAGGAACGAGATGATAAGCCATGATATATGGTGCATGGGCAATGATGATTTTCCTCTTGAAAAGTCCTTCTGGAGTGTCCCATATTCTTGAAAAATGTTGTGGTATAGCAAAGTTGAAGATTTTCCATAGCGCCGGAGCGGGGTGATATGCCATGAAAATATAGTGCATGGGCAATGATGATGTTTCTCTTGAATGACCCTCTTGAAAAATGTTGTGGTATAGCAAAGTTGAAGATTTTCCATAGCGCCGGAGCGGGGTAATATGCCATGAAAATATAGTGCATGGGCAATGATGATGTTTCTCTTGAATGACCCTCTGGAATGACCCTCTGGATGCCTAAACTATGATACTGGTTTCCCTAAAGCAATCTGGTTGAATCTACAGAAACTATTAGAAAAGCCCTTCAACTCAGAGAATATTAATTTAACTAACAGGCAAATATACCTCCTGACAAAATATTTAATAAAAGCAAAATTCGTTAAATCTTGAAACCTTCTTCTGTCTTCCTGATATTAATAACAACATAATATGTAGATAACCTGTATAGTAATCCTGAATTTAAATTGAACAATAATGATAAACATCCTGACAGAATACAAAATAAAAGCAAAATTCGTTAAATCTTGTAATTTGAGTGACTTAGCCAATAATCAAATCAAAATTGGGTTATCAAAGCCGAATGTTATTAATTGGCCAATCTATCAACAGATGGCAGTGACGATTATAATAAATAAATCGATAATTCCAAGAATAACCAAAATTGAAAGAATAGGTCCATGCTGTCCACAGATGGCAGTAACCATAATAATAATTAATTATGTTCAAAATTAATTTATTTTTAACTGTATTCTTCTATCACAAAATTAAAACTTCCTACTGTCACAGAAGAACACAGAAAAAAGAAATTGTTTACTGATTGTTTTAGCGATTTTGAGCTCTAAAATCACCAGAAGAATCAGCGGACATACAATTGTTAAAAAAAACGATTATACCATAATTATAAAATACAAATTAGACAAAACATGCATATAAAATTTGTTATACCAAGGTTAATAGTATCATAACTGACACGCACAGATTATAAATAAGAATTTTCATAAAAATTCATAAAATATCTCAATTGTAAGCCCGATGAAGGCTATAATTCCAATTCTGCAAATAACGTAGGGTTAATAGTGTTATAATAGACACGCGAAGATTATAAATAAGAATTTTCATAAAAATTCATAAAATATCTCAATTGTAAGCCCGATGAAGGCTATAGTTTTCAAATTGTGCATATAACACAAACGATAATAAAATGACCAGAAAATTGTAATATTATGATCATTGTATCATCCAATAATCAGCTTACAGAAGCAAATACAATATAAAATATACCCATGCATAGTAATTCATTAGATAGTAGATCCCTTTTGGTTACAAAAATATACACAAAACAAATGTACACAAAAGCAAATACAAGCATCAATTAGTAATACATATCACTGAAATCAGAAGATGGTTTATCCCACACCACAACTAAATACCATAAATATATCAAATGAGTCTCGCCTGTAAAACCCATGGCCAGAGATTTGCAAGCGAAAGACATTTAACAGTTTAAAACATTCACGAGCTCAAGTAAAATAGAAGCTACTTAAATCAACTAGGTACATATAAAACAGAAAATATATCACAATTTAACATTTTGATCCAACAAGAAACGTAGGAATAATTCAGAAAGTTAATTCTTAATATGTCTTTTAAATAGAAAGTACCTATTGTTTCCCTTTTGTGTAAGCAAGTTTGTAAATAACAGCAGAGATTATAGCTATCATCTTATTTATTAAGAAATTTTAGCTGCGAAATCTTTTAAAATATCTTATAACTGAATAAAACAACAGTTCAAATACCGTTCGAACAACTTTCCCAACAGATCCTCATAGTGAGGTGGAAATAGAAAACGGAAAGAAAAAGTAAAATTCCAAACAAACATAACGTTATATCGACTTCATGTTTATCGTTAGCATAGAAAATGGACAACAAGCATCCCACCGCTGCAGTAATCTGCATCAGTAGGTCCCCTGTCTTCCTACGACTGAAACGGAAAAAGAAAACCTAATCCATTTCGCGAAACGATTTTTAAAAAAAAAATCGCGTCCGAGAACTCAGAGGTTCAAAACATAGAGCCCGAACTAACTACCGACGAACTCAGAGGTATTAAAACATAGAACGCTAGTAATCATTCGCATATCGCTTCCACATGCTAAAACATTTCCCGTCGAAAGGAAAGTTATGAAAATGATTACCCGAATAGACTCTTTAAATACGCCATTTAACAACTGATATTGATAATCACACAAATGTGTCTAATTTCCGGGCAAATGTAAAATATTTTAAAAAAAGTCTATGCTGAGAATTATAACCACTTTAATCTCTGGCGAAGAAAATAGCATACAATAGCATTTTAAGCAATTAAAAGTAACTAGTACTGTGATTTTACATTCGTAACAAACTGAATATCCTGTCGCAGAAGTTAACGGAAAGCTTTTATCAAGTTCCGTGAATTTAGCATCTAAATTGCATTAATTTTATATGAGAATTAATATTCAAAATTAATAAGTGTGAACCTGACTCCAAAAACCTGAGAATTGCGATCCCAAAACCGTGGAAAAGATGAAAGGACGGCCGTCCCTGGCAACCACCCCTTCACTCCTCGAAGCTCTTTGATCATCGTAGAACCGTCTGACTATCTATGCTGGATCGAAGACTGCAACCTTGAAAGACGTCTCCTCCATTGAAGCAACTATCGTCCGCATCGGAAGCATTTGATCTCCTCCCTAGAATTCACATTTTGCTTTTTGAAAGAAGTGTTTTTACAAGAAGAATAATCAGCTTGAAAAGAAAAATTTTATTAGGTTCATATTTATTTTCAAAATAAAAAGGTAGAGGAATTGAATCTTCCAGATCAAACACCAGTTCCTCCATGTTTTGAAAGAAGAACAATTCATTCACAACAAAGCGAAAGCAATACTCTAAAAAAAAAATTCAAAAGCTCCTCAGAAAAGTATATTATACTTACAGACAAGATCAGCAAGCTCCTTAGCACGTTATTAAAATTCAGGTACACAAGATTTCCCATTGTATTATAAATCCTATTTATGCAAGGGCAATGACCATCTTTTTTTTTTTTTTTTAATGGCTCTTCACCCCAAAAGAGTGTTCTGGCCAGTGTCAAGTGAATGCTTTTGTGAGTGTAAAATTGTGAGTGTAATTTTTGGTTAATATTAACTAATTTAGTTTTAATAACAAGAACCTATCTACATTATATAATAATACTATACAAATAATAATAATAATAATACGCAAAATTATTACAATAAGAGATGATTTTAATTAAACATAACAAGGAAATTAAAAGATATGCTGACACAATTTATTGTGCGTAAAAAATAAAATAAATAAATAAATACATACATGAAACTTAACTTACAGTTACAAATTGATGCTGTTAATATTCAGGAAATTAGCCAAGACTTTATACACGCGTTTGTTCACAGAAGATAACAGACATGCAATGTTGTAGGGAGGCAATATGCCCGAACTGATTAGGTGAGGGATGAAATTTTTGTATGAATTATTTATAGGACAACTGAAAAAAATATGATTGAGATCCTCTTCACCAAGACGACATTCACACATCGCAGAATTTTTAATATGAATTTTTGTCAGGTGAACATTGTGGCAGCAATGCCCTATCCGCATGCGGCAAATGGAGGATGTCGAGAATTTATTAAAAGAAAGTCTGGAAAACCACGGTTTTGAAGGAATCGTTGGCTGAATTGTGAAAAAGCTATATCCTTTTGATTGACTAGATTCTTCCCAATGATTCTGCCAAGTGGAAATCATGTTTTCCTTCAATTTTATGAAAATGTCATCGGTGTTTAAAAATTTATATAAAATATCCCCCGAAATAATGGCATCTTTCGCCAATGAATCGGCCTTTTCATTTCCAGGGATACCGCAGTGACTAGGTATCCAAGCCAAGACGATTTCTTTGCCAGAGTCGGTTAATTTATGAATTAAAGTGCGAATTCCAACACAGAAATCGTCTTCTGGGTAATAGAAAGGGGAAGAGTTTAATTTTTGAAGTGCACTCAGGGAATCGGAGAGAATTAAGAAGTTTCCAATGTGAACATCGTCAATGTATTTGAGGGATTCAAAAATGGCTATACATTCAGCAGTGAAAACGGAAGCCTCTTTTGGAAGTTTAATTTTTCTATCGACTTGATCTGATGGGCAGTGGAATGCCGCTCCCACATGGTTTGATAAGGGAGACTTGGAACCATCTGTGTAAATAATTTTCCAGTTGGAATATTTCGAATTTAAAATTTGGATAAGTTTTCTTGGAGCATCGTGATTGTTAATTATGCCGAGAGAAAAAAGAATATTTGGTTTACACAAATGAATACGAAAGGAGTTGGCATATAAAGGAAGTCTGTCTGATGGATTTAAGAGGGGTTTATACGCACAGTACGTATGGAGGCTTTTAACAAGAAGAGGGATTGATTTATTCCTCCAATATGGAAGTGATTTCACTTGAGCAGTGAGTGCAGTAATTTTGTCTTTCAGTGGGTGATTAGAGAGTCTTAAGCATTTAAATAAAAACTTGTCAGCCAAGAACTGTCTTCTGAAATGAAGAGGAGCCTCCACAGCCTCCACTTGTAAAGCGTTAATTGGGGAAGAACGCATTGCTCCGATAATCAATCTTAAACTTTGAAATTGAATACGGTCCAACCTTGCGAGGTTCTTTTTAGAAGTGGGTTCAATGAGGAATGACGCGTAATCCAAATGACTCCTAACATATGCGTTATAAAAAAGTTTTTGGGTGAATGGATGACTTCCCCACCAGACCCGTGAAACGGCACGTAAAATGTTGAGGCCAGCTTGACATTTGTTAATGATTAAATTAACATACGGGTTCCATGTTAACTTAGAGTCTAAAATTACCTCAAGGAATCTTATTTGTACCTGCATAGGGAGAATTGAATTATTTATTTGGACTGTTATACGCGGAGTAACACGTTTTCTGGAAAAGACGATAACATTGCTTTTGGACGGAGAAATTTCTAAGCCGTGATTTTTTAACCAGGTGTCGAGGTTTTTCATGCAAATGTTAATCACATCCTCCAGAATAGAAATAATTCGTCCTGAAATATATATAAAAAGATCATCCGCATACTGAAGTATTTTACAAGATGGATGCATACTCCGATGCAGGTCAAAGGTATAAATATTAAAAAGGATAGGACTAAGGACGGAGCCCTGAGGCAAACCCTTGTTTACTATTCTTTCCAGTGGAGGGGAATCCAGCACCTGGATTTGAATTTTCCTGGTAAGAAGGAGGTTAATTATAAAACTGGAAAGCTTACGAGGGATGCCAATTTTTAATAATTTATTAAATAAAACATCTAATAAAACATTGTCAAAAGCTCCACACACATCAAGGCAAACACCGACAAGGAATTCATTATCGGCCAGGGCCAACTGGATATCAGAAGTCAGGATGGTCACACTTTCGATCGTACTTTTTCTTTTTCGAAAGCCAAACTGAGAGCTGGGAAGAATTTTCTCATTTTCTACATACCAGTCTAGACGTCTTTTAATCATATGTTCAGCTATTTTAACTAAGGAAGATGACAGAGCTATAGGTCTGTAAGAAAGTCCAGAGTTAGGGTCTTTCTGGGGTTTCAGAATGGGAACAATTATTTGAGTTTTCCAGGATGATGGAATTTTGCCGGAGTCAAAGATCAGATTTATAATTGAAAGAAAATAGTTTAGTGTGGTAATGTCGCAGTTTTTAATAAAGCTATAAGGAATTCCATCTACACCAGCGGATGAGTCTGTGAGATCGTTTAAGACCTCTCTAAGTTCCGTTAAATTGAAGTGGGTGTCCATCCAACCCCGTGTTTTAAATGAGTATGTGAATTCTGTTTCATTAAAATTACTTGCAGTTTGAGGAGCTAGTTTATCGGCAAATTCCTTCACCCACTCTGAAGTGAGTGGTCGAGTCACCGTTGGGACGTGAGAACCCTTAAACCTGCGAATTGAATTCCAAACAACTGAAAGAGGAACTTCGGGAGATAATGATGAGCAAAAATTTTTCCAGCCTTAACGTTTTTTTGTTTTTTAGAAGACGTTTGGTCTTAGCTTCAATTTGTTTATACTGAAGGAAGTTCTCCATATTCATATTTGTTGAATAAATTTTCGCATATTTTTTCCTCATATCTACTGCGTCTGAGCATTCAATATCCCACCAAGGAGCTGGGGGAGGTTTCCCTTTGTTACGTGTCGTTTTAATGGGGATAAATTTTTCTGCGGCCGTAATGACTGCAGACACAAATAAATCGTAACATTCCGCAACATTTTCTGTAGTTGGAGAGGGCAGATTTTGCACAGAGAACTTTGTATGATTTAAATAGTCATTCCAGTTGGCTCTGGCAGTTAAGAACCTTGGTTTTCGACTACTGCACTTGACATTTTTGTTGGAATGATAAATATTTGAGGATTCAATGAGGATGGGGTAATGATCACTCCCATGAGGGTCATCCAAAACCTTCCATAACAGGGATGCAGCTATGTTGGAATTGCAAATAGTAAGATCAACCATGCTGGGTCGCTGACCAGGCACCTGAAGACGAGTAGGAGAACCATCATTGATAATACAAAAGTCTAGTTCATCTAGTAGATCAACAATATCTCTGCCCATTCTGTCACAATTGTGAGCTCCCCATAATCCGTGATGGGCATTGAAATCTCCCAGAACAAGAGAAGGGGTAGTGACCTTGGAAAACATAGCTTTCAGGATTGATTTAGAAGGTTTAGTAGATGGTGATATATACAAAGAAATTATTGTAGTGTCAAAAACCTTTGCGGCCGTCACTTGAAAAGGACAACCAATTGGTTTTACATCTACAGGGGAGAAGGGTAATGATTTTTTAATGAAAAGAGCGGAGCCGCCCTTTCCATCTTGACGGTCGTCTCGAAGACAGTGGTATCCCCTGACTCTGAAATCAGAATCCGGTTCCAGCCACGTCTCCGAGATGGCAGCCACTGCAATTGAGTTTGAATGTAATGTGTTTAAAAATTCTTCAGTCTTATTTCTAAGACTATGACAATTCCACTGAAGAATCCTCATCAGAGGAGCCATTTCTAGTTGAGTTGATAATATTAGTAATTTGTTTAGCAACGTGGGACGGTATTTGAATGTTGTTTTTATTTAAAGTTTGTAAAATATGTAAAAAATGAAGTGATTAGTGTAGAGTTAAGGTCTATATTATAATTTTGTTCTTTAGTAGATGACTTTGGGTAAGAATTGAAATTTGAACTGGAAAGAAGTTGTCCATTAGGGAACCACAGAAGGGATTCGTGATTAGCATTATTTTTTTTGTTAGAACTCTAGGTTTCACGACCCTTTCAACAGTTTTTCTAAATGAAGAAGAAGAAGGTTGAGAAGGGGTGGATTTTTTAGAATTTTTAGAAGTTACTTCAGAATAAGATGGAATGGATTTGTTAAACATTCTTGATGCTTCCGCATAAGAGATGCTCTTCTCGGCCATTGTGTGTTTAATATTGCGCTGCCTTGACAGTTCAGGGCAAGTTTTGCCGATGGACATGTGGGTTCCGGAGCAGTTTAAACATTTATAATTTTCCTCTGTTTTATCACAGGAATCACCACTATGGGACGAACTGCACTTGAAGCAACGGGGTTCTGATCTGCAGAGGTTCTTCGTGTGTCCAAATCTGCAGCACTTGTAGCACTGCACAGTTGGGAACACATAGAGCTCTACTGGTAGAGAGACGTTAAACATAGTAACATTTTGTGGAAGGTCTTTGCTATCAAATGTTAGGACAACGGATTGGGAGGGTCTCCATTCTACAGAGATTCCCGTATTAAACCTGTAATTTAGACGACGCGCTTTTAAAACTTTTCCGAAACCTTGAGGAACAGTAATGTTTTCCAGGATGTCCTCTATCGACCAGTGCGGTGGGATCCCTTTTGTGACACCTAGCCTTGTGACCTGATATGTAGGTATGAAAACGTTGTACGAGTTTTTTTGGCAACATCAGATTTTACAAAGCTATTGGCCTCAGCTGCTGTCTTGAATTCAACAGAAAGACGGTTACGCCCAACGGATTTTACTCCATTGCAGACAGGGTGGATTTTATTTTTAAACATAAAATGTCCAAAGTCCACATCGTATAAATTTGATTGTTTTTCATCCTTTGAAATTTTAGTCACGTGTGTAATGTAAGGTGGTCTATCAAGATTATTATACAGACGTGACATTTGTGAAGGAGTATTGTTTACCAGTGGGGCGGGTGTGGTGGAAGGGCTTGCTGGACTTAGATTTGAAATCGAGGAAGAAGTGGACGGAATTACATCCTGTAAAACAGAATTATTTTGAAGGGAGTCGTTTTGCGTGGAGGGTGTTTTTCGATGTATCTGTTCAAAATCTGTTGCATTTCTATTATCTGCTGGTTTAGCAATTTTTCTTTTTTTTGACGTAATCGTTACGAAGTCCGAAGCCTCCGGAATATTAACCGCGATCATTTTTTTTGTAACACCCGAGGATTCAGATAGCAAACCATCATCTGGGGGATCAGGTGGTTTTTCTTTATCCATTTTCGAATAAATCTACAGCACACAAATCAAAAAAAAATCTTACCTTAACTGCTCCGAAGAACCAATTATATAACACAAATACTTACAGTGATAACAAATATACAAGTAAAAACTATATTACACTAATTTACAATACTATTTTAAAACTATTATCTATATAAAATGATTAATTTTGTAAAGAGGAATGAAATGACACTGGCACAGTTAGACGGTAGCCTTTGTTTTCACCAATGACCATCTTTGTCTGACACCTTGTCTTCAGGCATTGAAATTATATGTAGGTACCTATTTCTTAATGGATCAAAGATAACAGACACAAACATTTAATCACGTCAATAGACGGCAAATAAACAGTTACATACATACTACACTACAATAAATAAATAAAAACAATGACTCAACGGATTTTTAGTGATTTTTCGAAATGATTGTGATTCGAATATAATGCAGTAAAAATTTTTCCCGAATTATAAATGCTGTATTAAATATTCCCTTGTCTATAAAGTTGTATAAAGTTGCAAGTTCTCTCGGAATAAAATGTTGTACATGAAAGAATTGTAAAAAAAAATTCTTCCGGAATTAAAAAATCGTGTAAAAGATTTATAAAACAGCACAAATAATAAATTAAGATAATAAAATTATAAAGGAAAGGTGTTCCTGAAACCTCCGGCTGACATGTGACCGATTGAACCTCGTGTCTCGACAATAATGTTATACATCACTGATTACCTACACAATAAAAAAAAGAACAAAACTCGCAAATTCTATTAGTAATCCACACGTAAGGCGCCATTGTAACCGTTTTAATTCTTTTAGCAATATGAATCCTCAGTTCAATCCCAGCGACAACCATGTGATCAATGTAATAAGGGATATCTGAACGAAACAGAGATTCAAGCTAAACATTTATTGTAATCAACAGATTGCGAGCATGAGACAGTTAACCATTAAGGACTATATTTATAATTATTTATTGAAACTCAGGGTGTGACCCAGGGTTCCTTGAAGAGGAATCTCCTGAGATTATGAATTATGCAAGTCACTTCTATAGAAATCAGGATCAGCGATGTATTAACATAATTGACAGAACTAACCTTTAACCAGAATGCCGGGCGCCAAGGCCAGTCTCAATGACATGACCATTAAATATGATATAAACTATCTGAAAACCAGTATAGGAAACTAACGCCAATCGATGCCACCATGCCAGCCGGAGACCAGGTTTTCTGCACCCTCCTGCTACACGTCAAATCCGTCGAGTCCTCGCTCTTCCGTCCCCCCTGCAGAGGTCGCCCCTGTACCCGTCCTACCCGTTTAAATCCTACCATCAGAATGGGAGATTCTAACATCCGGTTTTTTGAAACAGTGAAATACTTAGGCGTCACACTAGATCGATCGTCCTCTTTTCTGGCTCACGTCAAAGAAGTATCCAGCAAGGCTCAGGCTCTCTTCTTGAAGCTGAGGAGACTCTCCACAGCTGAGTGGGGATTGCGTAATCCGGTTCTGCGAACGCTATATAGGTGCGTATACGTGGCGCAAGTCTCGTATGCCGCCTCTGTGTGGGAACACCGCCTGGACAACTCGCTCATTCTCTTAGCTCTCAAGCGAGGCCAACGAACCCCTTTGCTGGCACTCTCTGGTGCGTATAGAACCGTGGCTTCGGACGCTTTACCCGTTTTGGCTGGCATTTTGCCAATCGATCTAGAAATCAGGGAAGTGCTTACCAAGCAGAAGTTAACCAAAGGAACCCCGGCCACTCACCTAGGCGTTGTTCTGACACCGGGCGGGCCGGGAACTCTCCCTGGGCTGCTTCGTGAAATGAGGGATCTGTCGCTCCAAGAGTGGCAGATCCGTTGGGATAGATCGAATTTGGGAAGATGGACCTTCTCCTTCTTCCCATCAGTTAAAATCAGAATGGAAGGGGCTTATCTCAGACTGGATCATCACATTACCCAGCTTCTGTCCGGGCATGGGGAATTCAGGGGGAGACTTCACACCCTCTCCCTGTCCCCCCACCCCAACTGCGCATGCGGATCCACCAACCAGTCGGCCGAGCACATTCTGTGGCACTGCGAGATCTTGACGGATGCCCGAGAGGAAATGCTCGATGGTTTGGACGTACCTATCAGACCAGTGTGGAACACTGATCTGGTATCGAACAAGAAGAACTTCGAGTGCCTGAGGAAGTTTACAAGGATCTGGGTTGAGAGATGGCCTGAGCTTAGAGTCGCTGATTAGTAGATTTTGACACCAGGTGTACTTGTTCCTGACTTACCACGGTTTTTCTTTGCTTCTTCTCTACGACCAGTATCGCCCAGGATGTACAGTATTTAGGTTTTCTTTCATGTTTATTTGTTTTTCATGCCCTGCGTCATTGAACGCTCATGTTTTTATTTCAGGTACTTGGTTTAATGCCTTATTATTATATATATATATTATTGTTATTTTGTAACATGTATTTTAGTTACGATTACTTTTTTAGTTTTTTTTAGTTACGATTATTTTTTTTTTTAGTTATGATTACCGCGTAGAACTGAACTCAGTTGTTTGTTCTGTGCCGTCCTTCTCCCCATATAAGGGGTTGGACCCTGGACCGAGTCCCCGCCTATTGACCATGGACGGTCTTATGGAACCGGTCTGGTGGAGTTGCACCTGTCTGCCGCGCCACCCCCCGTGACATGAAGGGCTGGGGAGAAGGCTGAACGGCATCCGAAAGCTGTCCGTCCCGCCTCCGGCGACCCGACGCCTTTCTCCCTAGGGTCTTCTTCCATGATTTCCAGTTACTTTCGTCTAGGCACCACCGGCTAGCTAGCTTAAGGACGACGCCGCCGGTTATCGGGAGGCCGGACAATTAGCCTTCTTCATTCTCTCGGGTACTGCCGGTAGTCAGGTTGCGATGACACCAGTTCTACTCTGTATATATACATTATTTTTCTTTTGTTTATTTTTTCTTTTATGTACAGTGCCCGGTGCTGCCCACCGGATTGTGTGTGGTCTTTCGCTGTCATGAGCTGATTACTCATGACGGCTGCTGTCATTTTGGATTACTTTATTTTTTGTTGATGTTACTAACAACTTGTTTGACTGTCCATGAGGCTCACTGCTTTTGCATTGACACCTCCATGGGCTTTAGAATTGTAGAGATTGACCATTACAGTACAGTCCTGTAGGCGCGTCCGCATACCGCTACCTAACACAGTATGAGGGGACATTGAAGGTCTAGATTCGTTACATTAAATGTAGAGTCGTTTATTCAAAAAAATTAGATTCTTGAGAGAACTCCGAAGGGGCGACCATAAGTTGCCTATACCGGGGTGGGACAGTGGTGGGTACTTCAATGTACCCGTCCGAATGACCATTGCAGTACAGTCTGCAGGCGATCCTACATTTCCGCCACCTAACAAAGTATGTAGGGACATTGAAGGTCTAGATTCGTTCAATTAAATGTAGAGTCGTTTATTCAAAAAAATTAGATTCTTGCGAGAGCTCCGAAGGGGCGACCATAAGTCGCCTATACCGGACTCCAGATACCAATATCTAGGGGAGGTAGGGGAGGGATGGGCACTTTTTCACAAAATAATTAATAAAAAACAAGTTTTTAATAAAAATCAAAATGTATTGCCAATTTTAACTGCACCATACATTTGGCTACATGTATTAAAAATAAAAGTCTCCAAATTATAATCAGTCTCAAAGTTACAAAAGAACTTTCAGAAATATGTCAGTTGTGCCCAAAGCTCCCCATGGTAGGGAGGCTTAGGCACCCCCTGTGGGAGGTTTGGGCATGACCTATAAAGCATACAATATCTAATATATAAAGCAAACATAAAGAGTTATATAATCTTAAACGGTATATTTAACATTTTTACTTATCTAAGATTCGGTATGACCCATAAAGGTTTACCGAATGTATACTTAGAGCTACCACGTTTAGTATTATTGCTTGTCTTTGGTCCTGGCAATTTAGTCTTGATGTCGTCTAGTGGGATGCTGGCTATGTCATCTATTTCAGGAAACAGAAAAGTATTTCGTATCTTGCTTAGTCTCATAAACTTGATTGTAGCCATAGTTTGACTAATTTCCTCAATTCGGCCGACATAATGCACAACAGCCTTATTTGTATCAAATTTTACGAGCACATAATCGTTGACTCGAAAGTTTCTATCCATCACAATTACATCATCTTCATTAAACTCTTCTTCTGAAGTTTCTTCAACAAATGAATCTTCAGAACTGTCAGCAAAGGAAACATTTTCTACCTCACTATCACTACTACTCATTTTCCTTTTCTTCACTCTATTCGATGTCAGTTCTAGTGGAAGTTTAGGAATCTTTTTCTTATCTATATTTTTCAGAACCCTTTTTAACTGCCTGTCTTTTTTTGCCTTATTTTTCGATTGTTTTTCCTGTTCTGCCAGTTCTATTAGTTTCTTTTCAGGTGTATCTGTCAATATCCTTGTTTTTCCTTTCTTCCTTGCATTACCGGTAAGTTTTCTAGGCCCAGCCTTTGGGTACGGTCTCACTGATTCAGGAGTTACAACTTCAGGGACTTCAGCTGCTATTTGGTCTCTATTGAATGCTTGGGAAGAACCAGCGACGGCCATATCATCATCGTTATCATTTTGATCTTCTCTTTCAGGCTGTATTGAGAGGACTTGACTTTGAGTTAGCTGATTTGTAGGGTCCTTTTCTAACAATACCGTTCCATCAGTATTCGGCAAATAGCGATCGGTGACAGAAGAACAGAGAAAATCTTCATCTGAGAATATATTTGAATTAAAAGGCCATATGCCAGATATTTCAAACCCTTTTTGAATATTTTTTTGCTTGAAAGCTTGAGGTATAGCAAGAGCCGCTAGTTTGGGGATGTCATAAATTGTTACAGTTCTACCAGGATTGCTCACCATCCAATCTGTTAAAGCTTTATTGTAGTAATTTTTCAGTGGTCCATACACTGTTAAGTCCAGCGGCTGTAATTTATGGCTGCAGTGAGGGGGAAAGGTCATTAAAATAATGCCAATTTCTTTGCAGAAATCTAAGACTTCCACGGAAATATGGCTCTCGTGATTGTCGAGGAGCAAAAAAACTGGTGTGTCAGGTGTCGGTTTGGCATGTTTCGCAAAATGGTGCATATATTTAATGAAATTTGGAGATGTCATCCAACCAGAAGGATGCGTTGAGCCATTTGATCCAATGGGAGCATCATGAAGCATGTAGGGTTTGAAATTTACTCTGGGAAATATAAAGTAAGGAGGTATTGAATTCCCAATTGCATTGATTCCGCAACACACTGTGACGAGTGAGCCCCTTTCTGCAGAAGTTGCTTGTCCAACTTGCTTAGTGCCTTTAGGGGCAATCACTCTTTGTGTTCGCTGAACAGTAGTTAATCCAGTTTCGTCTATATTATAAATTGCTTCAGGACCTAACTTATAACGGTCTATCGTTCTTAGATTTTCAAAAAAATCCCCTACATTTGTTTTATTGAAACTTGTTGCGCGTGATAAACTAGTAGCTTCTGGTGTTCGAATTGATAAATGAGATTTCCTATTGAGAAATCCCCTAATCCAGTCTTTAGATGCAACTTTGTTCTGGATCCAATTATCTGGTGTTTTAGTTTTCTTTATTGCTAAAGCATAGTCATAGGCCAATTTACGAGCTTGTAGCTTTGTCAATCCATAATTAAGTTTAGAAGAAACCATCATGTACTTCGCCAATTTTTCTTCTTCTTCAGCTGTGAAAATTTGTGAAGATATAAATCTGGATGAACAATCCTTTACATATCCTTGTTTAAGGTATCTTTGTAAGTTTGATCTAGGGATTTGATATTTATCAGCAGTGGTTTTTACCTTTCCACCTTTTGACACTTCTTCTATGGCACATAATATAATGTCTTTCGGAATTTCGCGTCGCATACCCTTTTTTTTAAACTTGAACGGCATCTTTCTGTAATTTAAGTAAATTAAACATTTTAATGGAATCGGTTAACGTATAATAAACTACATGATTATATACTCTACATTATAGGTGGGAGCATTGGGCATGCCCAAACCTCCCTCAAAATAAGTGCCCATTGCTCCCTCTGCGTATTTTCTTAACTTAATAATCCTGTGGAATTTTTTGGTTAGATATTTTAACCTGACTTTCGGATTAATTTATAAGTTAACAAATATACAATGGGAAAAAAAATATAAAACATACATACCTTTCGTTGGTTCTTCGTCTATTCACTGCGAAATCACAACAAAATATTTACTTTGACTGTCACCTAACCTTATTAAACGTGTAGGTTTGGCAACTGAATGAAATGACAGTTTGTCTGTGGATGAACAGTGTTGCCAGTGGGTAAAGTAAACTACCAAAATAGGGAAAGAATAAATTCTATAGTTGAATTGAAATTAGAGGGGGGTGCCCATGTCTCCCGACTGCCCAAACCTCCCCTACCTCCCTACAGCCTGTATGTCTGACGAATATCTACAGCTCATATGTTGAACTAATATCTGCGAACTTCAGAGTGTTGACTAATATCTACAGAGCGTAGGTTGAATTAATATCTACAGAGCGTAGGTTGGACTTATCAGCTAAATGTGTCCAATAGTCCGAAATTAGGGATTTTTACATACATACTTACATAAATTAAGTTTTTTAAACTGCATACGCAATATTACGTTATTCCAATATGCTATACATAATTGCAAATCCAACCTCTGCCAGGGCTGTAGATATTCGTCAACACTTTGGTTCCCATAGATATTAGTCAACAGTTTGAGCTGTAGATATTCGTCAACACTTTGGTTCTCATAGATATTAATTCGATTTTTTCAGTTTTTGGAATTCCTGTAGATATTAGTAGACGCCTCCCTATACCGGGGCGGGAAAGTGGTGGGGTACTTCAATGTACCCGTCCGAAGTTAGCAAAACAAACTCATAGAGTAAAGTGTTTTTGCATTGTCAACATCCAAAATTATCGGGGTAACATGTTATTCTGTTACACAACTAATTGGCAACTTTTTAATAATGTGAGTTTTCACAATGTTAATCTAATAGTTTGGCCGTAGACATTATGTTGTTGTTATTTTAAGTTTGGTGCCTTCTCACGTTGGGAAAATTTTGAACATGGAAATATATATTTTTCATTTAGGATTAATTTTTTGGGCAAAGTGAAGGTAGATTTCTTGGTTATATTTATCTACACGTGCACAAGATATATATGTTATTAAAAAAACATCGCTTTCATAGAATTTTATAGAGTTCACGCGTAAACGGTCAAAAATAACATCTCCGAAATTACCTCACTTTTTTAAGACGGGAATTTCATATACTAGTCTGTTAAAATGCGACGTTAAGAACGTTTACTTTTATTACTACCAAAATATCAAATATGAGTTTTCAGTATTTATTCAATGCGTAACTTAAACACCGTTTACAGCTTTTTTTAATAGTGAGGCTATATGCAAGGGCGGATTTAGGGGGGGGGCACGTGCCCCTGTGCCCCCCCCCCCCCCGGACGGTATTTTTGTGTACTTTGGAGCACTTTGGAGATTCAACCACAGTACAAAAAACTATGTTTATAACCATTTAATTTTTCTATTGTTTGTTTTGTTTTTTTTGTTTGTTTGTTTTTTGTTTTTGTAACTTTATTTAGATGTAAGCAATTTTCATACATCTAGTATTAAAAAAACATATAAAATACATAATAAAATAAATAGAGTCAAAAAATTATAACGGAAAGAATACAGTTTAAAAAAAGAAAAACAGTTACTCCAGTTAGAAATACAAACAATACACTTTGACACTTTCATAAACCTTCCTATACATACTTGAACTTATAGAAATAATCTTGAAGTATGATACTTCATGTTAATTTCTAACATTAATTGTTGATTTTTTTGCCCGTTCGCCCCTTGTGCCCACCCAGGAAAAAATCATAATAGTAATTGTTGATTTTTTTGCGCGTACGCCCCTTGTGCACCCCCCCCCCCCCCTCAAAAAAATCCTAACAGTACCTAATTGTTGATTTTTTTGCCCGTCCGCCCCTTGTGCCCCCCCCCAGAAAAAAATCCTCACAGTAATTGTTGATTTTTTTGGCCGTCCGCCCATTGTGCCCCCCCCCCCAGAAAAAAATCCTGGATCCGCCCTTGGCTATATATATTCAACGATAAAAAGATACACCTATTACATGTTCATAATTACAATCAGACATACTCCTAATTGGATTCCGTGTAACATTCCCATCCCAATTTACTAGTGGCTAATAACTTGTACAAGGTCACAAAGAATTGGGCGTTTTTTGAATGATTGAATCGAACCATATAGGTATGTGTAGGTAAATTATTTATTATATTTCTTTCTATCATCGTTATATATCTCGTAAAACTGCTAGAGCAGTTTTTCAGCTGATTCACTGCGCAATAATTATTAGAATCATCATCACTATTGGCTCTACAACCCCTGGTGGGTCTTGGCCTCCTCAAGAGTCTTCCTCCACTCATCTCGGTTTTGAGCCAGCTCTCTCCAGTTTTGAAGCTCCAAGATAGATATGTCTTTGAGGACGTTGTCGCTCCATCTTAGTCTCGGTCTTCCCAGGCTCCTTCGCCTTATTGGTCTTGAGTTCAGCAGGGACTTTGGTGCTTGATGCTCGGTCATTCTCTCCACATGACCCAGCCACTTCCCAATTGTCTTCCCAATTTTATAAATTTTGCAACGTTTAGCTCCTTAAACAAAGTATAAAGCTCATTATTATAACGTCTGCGCCAAAATCCATTTTCTAGAACCGGTCCGAAGATGCGCCTCAAAATTTTTCTTTCAAAAACGTCTAGTGCTCGCTCATTCCTCTTTGTTAGTACCCAAGTCTCAGCTGCGTACGTAAGTACTGGTCTGATAAGTGTTTTGTACACTAATATCTTCGTGTTTCTGGACAGCAGTCTGGACTTTAATAGGTTTTGTAAGCGGAAATAACAGCGATTTGCGTTCACTATGCGCTTCTGGATCTCCTCTGTGGTATTATTGTCGTTTGTTATCAGGGAGCCTAGGTATGTGATTATGATGATTAATTATTATAATACTAAAGCTTAAATGTAACGAAAAATTAAAACATAGGAAATAAACACAGAAGTAGAATAAAACAAGTGATTACAAAAAAATAGATGGATTATTAGATTTAACACAGGCAACGACACTCACAGACACGAACATACTCAAAGGAAAACGACATCTTTATTGAAACATACTCACAGGCACATCACATAAATACTCAAATAAATCAATTACATCTCAGATATAACACAGGCAAGTTGAATGATTATAGTCTGTCAAAATAGAGTAGAAAATATAAAAACTGGAACTACGAAATTTGTAGACTGGCAACACCAATTTATCTGTCAAATATTTCTTTGAAGTGCAATGACACTGAATGTATAGTACACGGTAAACCACATTTTTAAAAACATTTTTTCTTCGTTACATAAATTTTATTAAAAGGTGATTAATAAAGCGATTTGCTTTAATTTAATTTAACATAAATTTGAATTTAACAATAGATAGAAAGGAAGAATCACTAATGGTGAGTTTAGTTAGACTACTTTTAGATCTGAATGAGTTAAATACATTCAGATCTAAAATTAGAGACATGATCTAAAGCCCAGGCAACGCTAAGTACCTACTTTATCTAGTATTAAATAAATGTGAGCAATTTCTAACCTGTGCTTTATATTTAAATTATAGTTATTCTTCATTATGTTAACACAAAATTGCAAAGGTATAATAATAATATACCTATATTCAATTCTAATTTTGAGATCGGCGGGTATCACTATACTGCAATGAAAAAAATATTTTTTCCACTATTATGCCTTTTTAATTTTTTATGAAAATGTAGGTTACACAGCTTTACTTTAACACCATGAGTTTTGTGTTTAGTATTGCCATTTGATCAACAGTGGCGCCCTCATATATTTTCTACTCTTTTTTGACAGACTATAAACGTGTAACAAGTGATGCCTACTCGAGTTCAAAAAACAAATTTGAAAACTGAACAGCAATATTAATATTTGTTTTATTTTTTAATTATAGATCAAAATCATCTATTATACTTTTCTTTTTATTATAAGTTGTCCAACAAATTAAATAATCCTACAATTTATAAATGAAATAGTCAAACAGTATAAGTAGTCCAACAAAACTGTTACGAGACAGGTTGTCTGCAGGTTCTTCCAAATTAGTAGGAATGTCTTAATATTTCATACATAGTATATTTCAAAGTACATTCATTAAAAGTATGGTGGATAAATTAAATTTAAATAAAGAATCAAAACCCCGTTACTACTAAACGAGTTTCAAACTTTACATAACTGACAAACAACCATCTGCGTATCATAAACGGCCGTTTAACAGCTGCATAAAATTCTAAAAAAGCCCATATTAGTAAAACCATAATACTTTCTTTTTTTTGTAATCTTTATTTTTTATGTTACACAGGTAGTTGTGCTGTGCCTGTCTCACTAGGAGTTCCTGTGTTGAGAGCAGGCGCATTTTAACATAAATAGTTCAAAAATAGTTTATAAAAGATAACAACAACAATGTTATTTACATTTAAAGTAAAAGTACAAGGACAATCAGCATCGTATCAATGGGTTAGCATGCATTAGAAGGTTCTAAAAATATTGTTGATATATGATCTGTCTTTGGTAGTGATCCAAAATTTGGTATCTGTTTTGTATTTTACGTGATTAGTGTGCTGTCTAATGGTCAGTGGAAGTGTATTATAAAGTTTTGTTGCAAAGTACCTGAAGTTTCTTTGACCAAACGTTGGTTTGGCGAAAGGGATAAGTAAGAGATTTTGCCCTTTGGTTCTCGTATCACGAACAGTTTGGATATTGTCAAAAACAGTTCTATGTGTGAACAGATAAATTAGTATATTTTTGGCATAAAGTTGCCTAATGTCCAAAACCCCGATTCTCCTAAAGATTTCATCCGAACTGCTTGTGATCGGTAGTTTTAGAATAATCTTTATAATTAGTTTCTGGGCTTTAGAGATTGGATCAATGGCGGCAGCGTTTGCTCCTCCCCAGGCTATGATACCATACTCGATTAGAGATTGACATAGTGCATAGTAAATTGTTATGAGTTGGTTCAAGTTAAGAAAGTTGCGAGTTTGTCTAAAATGGTATATACATTATAAAATTATAATGAATTGCCTCAAACTTACCTTCATAATCAAGATCAATTCCTAGATCTCTAATGATACCAACTACTTTCAAACATAAAATTATTAATTGAGTAAGCATTATCCTTGGAATTTTTCGAGAGAAACCTAAAAATTAAACATCATTTAGAAACAAAAAATCCATATTATTTTGACTACCTACGTAAGTTACTAAGCACATCAAGGACATTTTGAAGCTTAACATGATAAGTCAGAAAATAAAATAATGTTAATATTATTTCAATAATTATAACATTTTTCAAACACTCTCATTCTTCTGGCACTTCCGTATCCCAATTCTTGAGTCCACTATACATAAAAGCAATAGTTCTGTAACTTTTTTTGTGTAAATTATTATTAGTTTAATAATACTTTTAGGCTCAAATATTAGGTAGGTAACTAAAAGTATTAATTTTAATTAATACTTTTAGTTATTATTATTATTATTATTCATTATTTTACTACACAAAAAATAAAATCAAACACAAACCAAAAACAACAACAAAAATTCCAACAAAAAATGAACTAAGTAAAAGATACCCCTATCTTCTAATCTATATTATTATGTGTATCTACCCATCTGTATGTACCTACCTATTACTTTTAAATTAGAAATCAGCTGTCATTCTTATGTTTTAATTGCATATTTTACTTTATTCTATCTCTTCTCTTTTTTATTCATATTTATACAAAATATGTATGTAGGCTTATAATATACGCAATGTAAACACCAATTATAAGTAAGATATACCTATTATTTTATTATTATTTTAATAACTATGCTTAGCAAACTACAGTAATAATCAAACATTAATTGTTTATTTTATTTTACTTTATTGTTTCTGTTCTCTTTCTAGTTCTCACTATGCAAAATGTGTACGTAGGATATATATATGAAATGAAATGCAAACACCAGTTACCACCTTATATTTTAATCATTTGCCTTTAAATAACTATGCTAAACCATCCACGGCTATTTTATGTTTTAATTGGTTATTTCCTTTTTATTTTATTCTTTCTCTTCTCTTTTTCTTTCTTTTGATATGCTAAACATATAACAGTTAGGTACTATATTTTAAACTTCTCTTTTATTATTTTATTTTATATTCCTTCTCTTCTTTTTATTTCCTCTTTTTATTTCATCAATTTTCATTCCTTTTTGTACAAATCATTCTCCATAAATATATTCATACCCATAATTATTTGACTGTCCTAAAACGGGATAATACTCCTAGTTGGGCAGTCAAAATTTAATAAATAATAAATCACTTTTATTTATATAATAATAATAATAATAATAATGATTTATTGTCTTCATTTCTTAGTAACAGTAGAGATAATGATATCCTCACTGGGATCTCCCGTGCTGAGGATTTCATTTACATATTATAATTTAATTATAAGAAATTGATATGAATTAGACATAACATATATCATGTAGTATTTTTTTTAAATAATTATAAAGTAAATAAGATAGTGGTTTTTTTTATAATTCAGATTACTAGATTTGGTTTTAGTCTGTATTTGATATCAGTATATACAATCAACATCAGGATCAAATGTATAAAAAGTATTTAGGCCTTCGGTTATTGAAACATTTAAATCAGTATGTATATATAGCACATCGCACAGATGTCTCTTTTTTATTGGGATCCGATAGAGCTCTTTTTCATTTGATTTTGCATACTAGTCTTTCCTCGGAATACTCGTCAAGACTAGTCATTTTGACGATAAAACAACACCCTTGTTGATCGGTTTTTTCTTGCTAATGTTTCTAGTAAAACTGCGCGAGAAATACGACGACGATTTTAGAATGTTTTATTGAAGTTCGCATGTTTGCAGTCTTCGATAAAGGTTTGCCTATACATTAATAATAGTGATTACGTAATTTTGTATAGTTTATTATCTATTTTAACTAATCAAAAACATCTGACATACCGTAAAAGAAAACCATTCTTGAATTTCAGATTTTCGGTTCTTTCAGCACGTCGAATCAAAAGTGCTCGCCAAAAGAAAAGGTTCACCACCCCTGCTTTAAGTAATATGCATAGCTGCAGAAAACACGTCACTGCAACGATTTTTTCCGAATTTCGGAACCACTTACAAAGTGTAAGTCTGAAAAGTTTCCGAATTTCGGAAGATTCTCCCTAGTTGCACTAAAAATTATATTTAAATATTTTCGAAAACTCCCGCGATCTGTTATTTGCATAATCATGTAGTTGACAAAATCCTTTATAGGATTTGACATAGATGTCTCTATTATTTTGCGTCTACTTTTATCTATAGATATGCATAAGCACGTATCTTGTTTTGTTGACAAAAATTTCTAGGTTAAAATGACAGCCGTTTGTTGGCTTAGAATGATGTTATTGATTGTTTTAATTGATTTTTATTAAGTGTTTACGTACGACAGTTCCCGCAATTCAATTATCAATCTATTTAACGTGTTTTCAATTCGTGCAAATTAAAAATTTGTGGCTTTTTTACGTATTTTACGAAGTAAAATTTAAATTTAAAATTTCACCCGATCTTTGTGTTTATTTTTACAATTATTGACCTAATTACTTGACGTGTGCGTTTGAACTGTAGTTTATCAATTAGAAGGATTCATAACAAAGATAAACATGTAAATTTCAATTAGTTTAGAAAAGTTTTAATTCAGTAAATCTCAATCAAAGCTAGCTGTCAGATGGTATATTTTGTCAGAATGGAAATGCGATACTCGAAAACATTCATGCAAGTATTCTAAAAGGTTAGTAATACGTATTCTTATGATTTTTATCTTATTAAAAACCTTGTATCTTAATTTACTACATTATATAAAAACATGTTGATGAATATCCGATGTTAGATCACAAATGTTTATAAAGCTGCAGTCTGATTTTGATATTGTCATTTAGGGTGTATTTGTAAAACGATTATTTTAGTTAAATAAAGCAAAAATCACGTTAATTCTTATTGATAATTGTAGACAATTAACATATCCTACTAATTTCATACAGTTACTTTGTGTTAAATGTATTTCAATATACTAAAAAGTGGATTGCATTTTGACACTCCGCGGTCTCATATATCTATAAAAAAAATTCGACCAAAATATTCCAAATCAGCTGATTGCACTTAAAAATTGACAGTTTAAAAATATGTTTGCTTCTGTGGTTATCAAGTAGGCCATAGACAACGTGTAGAAATCAAAAATATCCAATGTTGACTTGAAAAAGTAACATTTAGGGCAATTTCAAAGTAACTAACTCGCAGGATACGCACATTTTTATAGTTTACGATTTTATAATATTTTTTTTATAATTCCAACGAATATGTGATAATTAAGAAAAGATAGGTTAATTCATTGGCTATATGGAACTATAATAGGTTCGCATGTCTCAATATTAAAATTCAGAGATATGATTTTTTCAATGTCGGCGGAAAAAAATCAAAATGGATTCGAAAATATCACGAGCAATCCGAGGCAAAAGTTATAAAACGCGCAGTCGCTCCAGTGGTTAATGAGGTTTTTCTTCGGTATGGGTAAGAACGTGAAGTTTTAAAGTTCCCTTTTGAGAACATGAGTAGTTGCAGTCCGAACATGAAAAAGGTTTTTCTCCGGCATGGGTGCACATGTGACGTTTTAAATCTTGCTTTTGATAAAATGAATGACTACAGACAGAACATGAATAAGGTTTTTCCCCAGTATGCATAAACAAGTGACGTTCTAAAAATTCCTTTCGAGAACAAGAATAACTACAATAGGAGCATGAAAAGGGTTTTTTTCCAGTGTGGATGCGCCTGTGAACTGTTAAATTTCCCTTATGAGAACATGAGTAGTTGCAGTCCGAACATGAAAACGGTTTTTCTCCAGTATGGGTGAACGTGTGACGTTTTAAATCATGCTTCTGAGAAAATGAAAAGCTACAGACAGAACATGAATAAGGTTTTTCTCCAGTATGCGTAAGCGCGTGACGTTCTAAAGATCCCTTTCGAGAACACGAATAACTACAATATGAGCAAGAAAAGGGTTTTTCTCCAGTATGGATACGCATGTGGAGTGTTAAATTTACCTTATGAGAACATGAGTAGTTGCAGTCCGAACATGAAAAAGGGTTTTTTCCGGTATGGGTGAACATGTGACGTTTTAAACCTTGCTTTCGATAAAATGAATAGCCACAGACGGAACATGAATGAGGTTTTTCCCCAGTATGCGTTAGAGAATGAAGTTCAAAATTTCCCTTCCGAGAACATGAATAACTACAAAAGGAACATGAAAAGGGTTTTTCTCCAGTGTGAGTACGCCTGTGAAGTGTCAAAGTCCCTTTTTGAGAACACGAATAATTGCAGTCAGAACATGAAAACAGTTTTTCTCCAGTATGGGTGAACATGTGATTTTTTAAATCTTGCTTTCGAGAAAATGAAAAGCTACAGACGGAACATGAAAAAGGTTTTTTACCAGTATGGATGAGCATATGACGATTTAGATGTCCCTTATGAGAACATGAATAGTTGCAGTGCGGACATGAAATTTTTTTTTCTCCGGTGTGGGTACGCCTGTGGAGTGTAAAAGTTCCTTTTAGAGAACATGTATAGTTGCAGTCCAAACATGAAAACGGTTTTTCTCCTCCATGGGTGCGCAAGTGCAGTGCTAACGCTGATTTGCACGAGCAGGAGTAGTTACAATGAAAGCATGAGTAGGATTTTTCACCAGGATGCGTCTTAAGGCTCGTTATTAGATCTGAAAAAGATGGCAAATAAAGTACAATAAGAAGGTTTCTATAGCAAAACAGTAAATTATTTAAACGAATTCGTATAAACAAATAACGATTTTACCTGCAGTTTGTGTTATACTTGCAGAGGGCTCTAAACATTCCTTTTTAACATTCGGCAGGTCTATCTCAATTTCTATATAAGGAATCCCCCCTACATCTTCTTTTCGGGGTTCTGGTTCTGCCTTAATGGGAACAGTCGCCACATTAATGCTAGCTGAAATAACATAACAATATATTGATAAGATGAGTACAACACTAAAAATAAAGTTCGTCGGTAGTATTTTTACAATAATTTGTGTTTATTGTTCGAATATTATTGTATAATATTGTTAGAGTTATATTATTGTTTTAAATAAGCTTCAATTGCCAAGCTACTACAGATTCTAATTTCCTTTGAATAAAAAATACAATACAATATAAAAATAATTAAAAAATATCTGTGGAATGTGAATTTTCTTTCTGACAGAGTTCCTAGAAATAAATAAAAAAATGTACGTTTTTCATTGCGAATTTAAAAGATATATTTATCGTTTAAGAAACAATGAAGGATGAAGATTAGATACTACATAATGATTTTTATTTTAAAATTTTCAAGTTGATTTGTGATTCTGCAGATAGATGAATCGAAGAAGGCATTCCGGAATCATTATAATATATTAATTTCTTTGGATCACAAAATGCATGTTACATCTCTAATCCAAGAGAGATTATGAAAAGGAGAACGTTTAGTGATTTATTGTAGAGTTAAAAAGAATGGTTAGGCAACAGCTTGAGGAAAAACGAACTGTTTATCAGAAGAATTATCCATAAAGCAATGAGGGGAAGTAAAAAGGTAGCAACTGACTCCGTCCATCGGAAACCTCCTTGTATACAGGCAGTTCAACTTACTAGATGGCTGAACACTCTCTGCGTACTGAATATATTCCTTCTTTACATCCGGGAGGTCGATTTTACTATCCGTAAACGGCATTTCCCATTCATGCTCTTCCTGTGACCCTGGTTCCAGCTTGATGGAAACACTCTCCAGGGCGGAAAGATCCATGGCACCACTGTGATAACTTCCTGTTACGTTAATGGTAATTGATCACAGCTCAAAGGTAGATCTGAAACGAAATCACTTTAAATTACATTTACTTGAAATGCTTAATATTAAAATTATGAAAACTATAAGGCAGAGCAGCGTTTCCTAGCCATTTTCAGCCACTGACCTTTAATAAATCAAGCACAATTATCAAGGACCCCCTTGATAAAAAAACCAACAATAAATTTCGAACCATTTTTGAAGCGAAAACATCTTTAGCACCGTTGTGATATGAAACTTGATGAAACGAAAAATAGCACCTCTAAAAAGAGACAAATACATCCATAGAATTTAGCCTAGAGAATGAGATACTATTATCAGTCTCCTCGTTGTGCGGTGCTTCGTAGCCTCCCCACTCTTTTCTACTTTAGTTTTCTGAAGGTTTCACTTCTGCCGTCTGTGAATTGCACACTCTGATATTTTTTAGTAGGTACTACAAATACAAAAAAAAACTTTTTCATAAAAAACGTTAATAATAGCGCATAACAGCAACACAGGTTGGTGTGTTTTGCAACTAAGTTAGCGATTTTCTGGATGATATTACTACTAAGTTGTAATCTCAAATCAGATTCCCTTGTAATCTGTTTCTGTGTTTGTTTTTATTCTATACAAGAGCAGAGAATGCCTTTTCACAGAGGTGTGTGTTTGAGAAAAGCAGTAAATGTTTCTGATATTTCCTCATAATTTTTCGGAACAAACGTCAACGGTTAATACGCACTTTTTTTGTAAAACTTTTAGATTCTTCTTAATTACCATAAAAGACAACTATTTGCATTCGGGGAGGTTGAAAATGTTACATTTTTATTTTCTTGTTTTAAAATTTTCTGTCATGAATTAATTGTACTACCAAACATGTAAAAGCCCTCTGGGCGTTAAACATATGACAAGAATATCTACTTACGTACAAGGCGTCAATTCCAAAATGTCAAGAAACGTCACTCTAATAGTAGAAGCACTTAAAAAGTAGACTGCTTTAAAAATTTGATAGTTATTAAAATAATCTCAATTCGAGTAAATTTAAAATAAATAAAATGGATATGCGGAATGCGCGGCGAGAAAGCAGACAGCGCCTGCCATACACTCTCGAGCATAAATAAACCAATAACCAATAAATATACTAACCCCTAGATCGATCACTTCGGCTTTTTCCTCCTAGCGGTTTTCGTCACCAACTTAACCAGACCCCCCCCCCTCGCCCTTCCCACACCTGCCAGCAGTAATAGACTAAAGATAGAGGAAATTTATTTGTCTACCATAGACAATATAATCGCTCTCGACCTACTTCATTAGCCCAATAAATTATTTAAGAACAAAATTATTGGAATCAGAAAATGTTACATTAGACAAATGAAACACTCTGAGAACATCTTTAAATATGTTTATTTTCAGTAAAGACAATTGATAATAAATAACACATAAGACAATTGATAATAAAACATAACACAAAAACTAAGGTATCCTAACCGACCTAACCTCAAATTAATTTACGGATGAATGCTGAATGTTGATGTCCTGGTACTGGTTCTGATCCTGGTCATCTTGTAGATACTCCACTGACCAGCTCTCTTCACCTTCACCGTCAGACTCCCATTTGACATCGGAAATGTCTCCTTGCAGTGCAATAGTTATTTCTTCATGTGACAAACCTCTAACAGCCATCTATAAAAATGATAACAATAAGTTATATATAGTCTACCGGAAAACATTTCTCCGGAAATTGGCATCTTATTTGAAATTGTTCTTCCTCTTTTGAAGGGATTGAAATTTCAAGTAATTTTAGGTTATTTTTACGACAGTTGGTTTCTTCATAGGGCAACGGGTTTCAATCTGACAAAGCTCTGTCCGGAGAAAATGAGCAGTAAAGAAAAGTAAGCTCATTTTCTCAAGGCAGCGATCTGTCAGATCCAGCTCTGTTGCCCTGGGGAACATTTTGACATTTAATTTTATTTTTATAATAATATTTTAGGCTAATAAATTGGGTAGGTACTGAAAGATAATTATATTGTCTATGGTCGAGCCTTTTATTTTGTTTCCTCTATCCCTTGTCGATGGTATGTGTGACGACAGAGTCGCACATCGAATAAAAAGTCGTCAAATATAGGTATGTGTATATGGTCAAATAGGGTTGACACTTGGTCCATAGAAAAACCACGAAGTTATCAATCTAATGACTGGTTTATTTATGCCAAGACCGTTAAGGGGTGTTCAGACATCTAATATAACCGCTAGCAGGTATCTGTTGAACCGCGAGCGCTTATGTTTCGTGGCGTTCACACGGCGCAGATAAAATATTTCTTCCTATGGTAGGAGAGGGGGTCAGTTGAATTAGCGAGCGGCCACAGAGCGCGCATTTTTTGTACTGAATCTATGGAGTTGACATCTGTCACCCACCGTTCTTGGCAGCTCCGTAATTAAAATGACCCCCTCTCCTGTTTTCGTCGGAGTAGGGGGCGCTTAACTGTTGGCATATCGCCTCAGGAGCGGTTACGGCGTAAGATGTGCATTGTCTATGGTTGATGTGCGCATAAAGCGCTCAGGGGGCCTACTCTCTAACTTACTCAGTAAGTTTCGGTTTCACAGTCGAATGAGTCGAATGAGTCGACCGTTTCGGAGTCACATCACAAAATATCTCTATTGACACAAATCGGTTTAGAAAAGCGTCGATGGGCGTCGGTATGTTTGACCATAAATATACTATGTTTGACTTTCACACTCTATATAGAAATAATGTGGATTGTATTGTCTATGCGCCTACAGTCTATGGGAGAAGCGTTGTTTTGACGTTTGACATATTTGACGTTTGTTTCGTATTGTTCAATTGTATTTTGTGTCTGCTTAGCAAAGCAAAAGAACTGAATGAACGTAAGTTATATGATTATTTAGTACATTCATGTTTATTTTGTGTTTGTCTTGGTTTTAAAATTGTGTCATTTGAATTATTTATGTAAAAAACGTGATTATTATAGTATCCGGTTGACGGTGGCAAAACAATTATCGAGTATATGGCAAACCATATGAATTTTCGTTTTACCACCGCCAGCGGGATACTGTTATTACCAACCGCATTTGCATGTTTTTATTGATTGCATTGTTAGTTTTAAATTAATAATAATAATGTATATTAATAATTCTTCTACAGAATAAAAGGTCTACAAGCGAACAGTTGGAGTTGCTGGTGTCATGGGTCGCCGACAGGCCTTCCATGGTATCGGAAGATGTGAGGGGCCGGATGGAAGGATAGCCAGCAAGTCGGAGTGGGACGAGTTGGCCCAAACCCTGAACGCCATCAGGTTTGGAGCCAAGAAACCAGGCGAAAAATGGCAGCAAGTATGTACATAATATACCTAATAATACTTTTGAAACAAACACCTTTCTCAAAATAATCTTAATTTATCGGTTTCTGTATAATAGTTTGACCATTTATCAATTGTTTCAGACTTGGCGGGACCTAAAAGGTAATGCCAAACAGAAGGCATCGCGGCATCGAGTGGAGTTAGTTTTAATTATTGGGCGAGACGTGATTGATGGGACACCGATTTATGAGACGTTGATGGATGACGTTGCAATTGAGGTCCTTCCTCAATTACCTGGGTCGGATGAGGAAGCTTCGTCCGCGATGCCTGGGCCGGTGCCGACAGACGTTTTGCCCGCAACGCCTGGACCGTCCGGCGTCAAAAGAAAGGCCTCCGACAAAGATCTTTGTAAGTACTAACAATGAAATTTCTTAGGGTGAATGGGAATAATTTTATGAAAAAACTAACCAACTAACCATCACGCCGTTTCACCGCAGGCGTAGGCAGAGAGGACAGACCGCCAACCAACTTGGCACACATACATATATCATCTCATATTACTCTCCTATTATTCTACTCTTAACATGGCCCGTCTCAAGTATCTGATTCACTTGATTGTGCCATGTCTTCCTCGGGCTTCCCTGACTTCTTCTACCATTCACATTTGTGTCACATATTCTTCTTACACCACTTTCTTAATTCATTCTCCCAAACATACATGGCCCTCTACATGCCCAAACCATCTGAGGGTCCCTCTTAATCTTACTCATTACGCTTCCATCAGCCTTGCATTCTTTGCGGATCTCCACAGTTCTCACACGATCATACATGGTGGGATCTCGTTTCAACAGCATTCAGTCTGCTTTTATCATTCCTCTGCCAGTTCCATGCCTCACTGCCATACATCAGGGTGGGTACCGGACTCCATTGTGGACTGCTAGCTTCGCTTCTTTTAATATTTTTTTTATTAGCGCCAACGGCATTCAATCCTCCATTAATAGTGTTACCTGCATTTACCCTTCTTTCAATATCCCTCTCAGCCTTCCCATCTCGTGATGTTATGATATTATGTATTATTAATATTTTACTTTCAGTTACTAAAAGAGCCTTGATGAAGAGGTTTGTGATAGCAGAGGAGGAAAAAATGCAAACCAGAGGGAGAAAAACATAAACGAGAGGGAGAAGCTCCTTCACAACAAGCACAAATGGGAGAAAGTGGAAGAGTTCGGTGCGGCCTTGCTGGCCAGCATGGCCGCACAGATGCAAAATTCAGAGAGGCGCTGATAGCAGAGCTTTAAAGGAAAGTTTAAGATATAATTTATTTATTTACTATTTTGTAAGCCCATGGGGCTTTTACATTTATTTATTTATTTATTTGTTTGTTTACGCCTTGATGTCTTTTACATGTAAAGTAAATTGTACAGGAGCATTATAACAAGTATATAGTACTAGTAGTAGTAGCATTTTGGTATAGTGGTCCTCTGGTGATCCCGGTGCCGCATTTAAAATTGGAGTCATCATGCTTCATGCTGAGTCTCCTGAAATATTAAAATTATTTTTAAACAATTTATTTTTTAAAACAAATATAAATAAAAATTGCAAACTTTAACAAATATTTATGTATACATAAAAGAAATTTACTATAGTAAAATTATAGAATAATAGTATGATATATTATATGACTGTATGATAAGCTATTCTGTATACATTTCAATAAACGAAATATTTATTTACCATGATAGCATTCATCGAATGGAAACCTTTTCGGTTAAAGTATGCCTCTTCATGTTCCTTCGATCTAATCATGGCTATGTGGGTTCCGTCTATACACCCAATACTCCGGGAAAATGATATTTCTCATAAAATCTGAAATATATTCAATTTGAATGCATAGATATAGGTACTAAACTTTCAATATAGTTTTTTTAATTTTTTTTTTGTTATTGTTTCAGAAAAACAAGCTGAGAGCTGCCCTTGTCGAATGGGAGATTTTTGCTGCTAGGCAGAGTTGGTGTCCATTTTATAATACCATTTCTCCTTTACAATATGTTTTCTAAATGTGTATTTAATGTAGCATTTTTTATTTCAAATGAGGAATAGGGTGCAATCACTTTTTTTTATAGACAAAAACATGCTATCACTGGATGAGGACCAAGAACAGTGGAAATACTGTGGAAATTCAGTGGGCTGTTCATATATAACTATTTCATTTTTTGTACACACATATTCTCTGAATGGCTATGCTTTTCTTAAGCTTACTAAAAATATAACGTTTTGTTCGATTAGAATGAATATTGTATTTTTATAACACTGTCATTGCAATATACATGTAATTGCTATTGTTACTATGTATTTCTCCTTTATTATATGTGCTCTAAATGTGTAATCTTCTCATAATATATTGCTAACTGTTTTAAAGAGACTTAAGTTTTTCTCTATGTACAAAATATAAAATAAGATACTACATTCATCATTTTTGTTGTTTTTGTTTTATTATTATTATTATTGTGCCTCCCTTCGACTTCGATAGAGACGACATGCTATAAAATTAATATTACTGTAATCTTTAAGTTAGACCGTTCTTCGCTTAAATTTCGAAAACCACACTGTGTTTCATCATCATTATGAAATTCAAGTAAGTGTACAAAAGACAGCAAAGGTAAAAGGGTTAGAACCAAATTATTTATTTATTTATTAACGGTATAAATATACCATAAATACATATCACAAAATATTGATTGTACTTAAGAAATAATTTAAAAAAAAGGGTATATAAGTTAATTGTGGCATTTGGTTAAGAAATGACACAATGAGCTACAATTACATACAATACTATAGTAAGTATAAATAAAATTAATACTGATTGAAAATATATGATAGAATAGCCTTCTTATAAGCTAGCTTCCGAGCAGTTAAATAGATCCGCCACATCTGCGTATCTATTACTAACTTCATGTAATCTAGGTAGAAGCAAGTTTTTCGTGTACTCAGTCTGACTTTTGATTCGGCTTCGCCCAGTTTCATACTGATCGATACAAAGAATATTTTTTTGTATGCGCCGCTACGGTTACAGTCATGGTATGGAACGGTGTAGTGGGCATAGACCTTTAGAGGAGATTAATAGATAAACCATAGGTTATAGACAAAAACATATCACTGAATGAGGACCAGTGGAAATTCAGTGGGCTGTTCATATAACTATTACATTTTTTGTACACACATATTCTCTGAATTGCTATGCTTTTCTTAAGCTTAGTAAAAATATAAAGTTTTGTTCGATTAGAATAAATATAGTATTTTTTTTAATACTGTCATTGCAATATACATGTATCATACCATGTAATTGCTATTGTTACTATGTATATGTTTATCAAAATATATTTTACCATTTCGCCTTTATTGTATGTGTTCTAAATGTGTAATCTTCTCTGTAATATATTGCTAACTGTTTTATGGAGACTTAAGTTTTCCTCTATTAACAAATATAAAACATCACACCACATTCATAATTTTTGTTGTTTTATTTTATTGTTATTATTATTGTTCCTCGCTTCAACATCGATAGAGACGACGTGTTATAAAATTAATATTTCTGTAATCTTTAAGTCAGACCGTTCTTCGCTTAAATTTCTAAAACCACACTGTGTTTCATCACCATTATGAAATTCAAGTAAGTGTACAAAATACAGCAAAGTTAAAAGGGTTAGAACCAAAAGGCGCTAAGTAGGTGGTGACATTGGTTTCCATTCAAATCTACATGAAAAAACCCTTGACTCTGTGCAGAAACATGCAGTCCGTTTGAAAGATTCTTCTAACTTAACAAACGTATTGCAATCTTTAGAGCACAGGCGTCGGGTGGGAATGCTATCCTTGTTCTACCATTGCTCCGAGATGCTCCGAGGAACTACTGTCATTGATCCCTTCGTCATCGGTGCATAGTCGGGAAACAAGCCAAAAGCGCGCCCAACATAGTTGACATTTGTCACATGAGCTTCTTCGACTCGTTCTTGAGTTCGACAGAGATGAAATAATATTACATAAAATAATAACATATTATCCGATCATCTGAATAGGTATGCCACAAAATATAATAAATCAGAACATACCCTTGTTTCACAGCATTCCTTTCTTGCTGCGTTCCTGGGAACTTTACGTGCCTACGCATGATTAAGTTTATAGCCGACACTATTTCATGCATGTGTCTGCTAACCGTTTGTTGTGAAACGCTACAGTGGAAGTCGTTTCCCACAAGTTTCTGGTATGACCCTGTAGCTAGGAAAGACAATGTTGTTAGAACCTGAAACATAAAAAATATTTGTTCATATGAAGCAGATACTTAAGGAATGTGCTGTTAATTTTCAGGATTGAGGTTTGGCATTACTCGCAGTACTCACTTTCAGCTCCAAGGGCACTCCGGATGTTCTCCTAGGTACAGGGAGTAACGGCCTCAACTCGTCACACAACGCTTTGAAGAGGTCCTGCGACAGGCGGTAGTGAGCAATGAATAATGTTTCCGGAATGCTCATGGGGTCTGACAGATCCCTCAACTGTCTTCTACGGGCTGCCTCTACCCTGTTCTCGCCCTCGCGTAAAATTCGCAAAACAAATTGCAGGCGAAAGTAACCTTCCATTGTGGCTAAAATATAACACATACATTATGAATAATATACAGACTCGTACCTATTTGGTACCTACATAGCATTCAAATTCAAATTTTCAACAGTATCCCTTTGCCCTTCGACGTTTGCAAAAGTTTCGCTTCGATCGAAATACGCACAAAACACTTAAATAACCCAAACTAAGAACCTATTTTGTGCAAATACATAGTTGTCAGCTGTAGGAATTGCTAAAACGAAGTGTAATTACGATAATAATTATGAATACGTGCCTAAAAGTACGGCAACCCGTTTGAGGTATCGTTTAATTCCAAATAAATCATATTACTTACCTTTTAAAACAAGAAATTCGAATAGGTATATTAATTTATAGAAATGTGTCATTAGACGAAACGTCAAAGGTTTCATAAAACGGAGGTCCTCCGACCCGGCTTGAGAAACCCGAAATTTATACGACTGAGTTTCACAAACAGCGACAGGGAGTATCAAAAATGACAATACGAGAACGAAACCGGGCGTCGCTGTGAGAAGCAAACACATACTTTTTTGTTTGTAACTTCCGGGTTTCCGACTGATAAAAAGTGTCAATTTTGCGAAACTGACAAACAACTGTCAAAATACGAGTGTGAAACACAGATATTGGCGGTTACGTAAGATAGAGAGTAGGCCCCCTGATGAAGCTAGGGTTGTAGCGAAACCCGGTCGGCATAAAGTATAAAAATAAAAGAGGTGTTTACAAAGTTATTGTTATTGTAACTGTAAATATATTTTTCCGTGACATTTTGTAGAAAATATTAATAATCGTTTCATACCTTTACCAGTTCCACAACGTTTTTAAATTTTCATTTTCTCTCTCCTATAGCAAGACAATACGGTGATCATCTTATTTTTACCGTTTTCGCCCGACGTACCCATAGCTTGTCCAATATTTTCCCAAGCATCCACTTTAAGATTTTTTTAATAATTATTATTATCTTTAGGGTCCTACAATACCGGAGCATTTTGATAAAGTTCAATTAAATTTAACACTTTTTCATCTGTCCCCTCTATGATGAAAACGTTCGTTTGAAGCTCGCGCCTACGTACTCACTACACAAGCGGCCGTGTCGCCGTCCACATGCGCACTGCGAGCCGCCTTTGTGCTCGCAGTGATACCGCCGTCGGCGCGAGCGGCCCGCTTTTAAATCGACGGGTCACACATTGCTAGTGAAGAATGTGCTAATTGTTCGGGAAGTTTTGGAATCGACTATACGCGGGCGATAATAGATTTTTATTGAGTTAAACAATGGTTTTCACACGTAAACCATCAAAACACGCGAGTGAGATCGTGTAGTTTGGATGCGGGCGAAATTCTACCGCGTGTTATTGTGGCAGGCCTCTCGGTTATTGAGATTGGTGATGATCAGTGCCATCCCGTCGGGATATAAAGCATTACACACGTAATTTTCATTTCCCGCGGCCAGCGAACCCGCGGAGAACTCCATTTCATGGGAACTCGCCGTATTCCGAGAGAGAGTGTCGCTACCATTTGGGCAGGATTGAGAAGGTAGTGTCGAGGAATCAGAAGGACTGGCAATCCGCAGAGGGTCATGGGATCCTACCAGAAGTAATCGATCGGTTCCAGAGCCGAGGCCTGAAGAGGAAGCAGAAGGACCTACATTGGAAAAATTTCGGTTTACGGAAGGTCTTCCTAGATAATTTTTTATATACTAATTATGGGCCGGAAAATCCAAAACTGAAAGATTTTTTTTTCGGAAAGCAATATTAACAAAGTTACACGACTTTAAAATTTTCTATACGCACACATGAAAATCGACATATTGGAAGCATTATGACAGTTTAAAGTCATAGATAATCTAGAAAGATGTTTTACCACACAAAATTAAATGTTACCATGCAATAATATCATCAAACATACCTTATAAATCGACCAAATCTTCTTCGTCCGTTGAATCCTTGTCGAACAGTTTAGCGGCAACACTAGGTTTGTGTAACATGGTTTGTGCCCCTTTATACCGCCTGCTCACGTCAATTTTAAAAAACAGCCTACGTTTTCAAGTAGTTAAGCGGCTACGCTAGGTTTGTGTAACATGGTTTGTGCCCCTTTATACCGCCTGCTCGCGTCAATTTAAAAAAACAGCCTACGTTTTCAAGTAGTTTAGCGGCTACGCTAGGTTTGAGTAACATGGTTTGTGCCCCTTTATACCGCCTGCTCGCGTCAATTTTAAAAAACAGCCTACGTTTTCAAGTAGTTTAGCGGCTACGCTAGGTTTGTGTCACATGGTTTGTGCCCCTTTATACCGCCTGCTCGCGTCAATTTAAAAAAATATCCCTGTTTTCAAGTAGTTTAGCGGCTACGCCAAAAGTGAGTAAAATTTATAAAAAATAATTACTTAAGTTAGTTATTGATATGGCAACACTTAATTTTATGTGGTTTAATATCTTTGGTATGGCTATTTCTATGACTTTAAACTGTCAGAATGCTTCCTAAATGTCGATTTTCATGTGTGCGTATAGAAAATTTTAAAGTCGTGTAACTTTGTTAATATTGCTTTCCGAAAAAAAATTCTTTCAGTTTTGGATTCTCCAGCCAATAGTTAGTAGAAAAAAAAATAAGTTTTTTTATTTAGGAAGACCTTCCGTAAACCGAAATTTAGCCCCTACATTCCGCAGAGGGTCATGGGATTCTACCCGAATTAGTTGATCGGCTCCCGAGCCGAGTTCTACCGAAGGTGGAGAGAGTCTGGGCCTCCCTTTCGATAAGAACCATCATCAGGCATCACCGGAAGAGGCCACAGGGGCCTACTACTCTCAGCCGCAGTCCGGGTGTAGGCAGATAGTTTAGGTTAGGTGGGTTCGTTGGTCCCGGGTGAGTCATTGTATTTATTTTATTTTTATTTATTTTTTATTTATTTATTCAACGCCCAGAGGGCTTTTACATGTTTGGTAGTACAATGATGACAGATGATTTTTCAATAGATAATGAAATAACAAAAATAAAATTAGATAAAAAATGCACACAAGTCACAAAAATACGAAAAAAAATACAGCAATTTGATAAGTTTACAAAAATACACATATGTTTAGTAATAGTTTTGGAATATGTTTTTTTACAACATCCACAAAATTCGCCAAGTTGATGTTAAATATGTCGACATCACCTAAGTACTGATTCCCCATAGTGTGAAATCGTTGTATAGGAGAGTGGGCAATGTAGTTCCGCTTGTGAATGCTGCAGTAGAATAATGTATTTTGTCGCGTGGTTACTGTCGGTATTCGTAAGTTTATGAGTTGTAGGAGTTCGCAACAGTCGAATTTAGAGTTAAGTGTTTTGAATAAAAATGTTAAGTCGTTTATTTTACGTCTGTCTTCTAGTGTATGTATTTATAGAATATTTAGTAATATATTATATTTTAAGTCTTCTAGTGGGATACTTAATTTAAAATTTATAAAACGCAGAATTTTTTTTTTGTATTCGCTCAATATTATTAACGTGAATTTTGTAAGATGGAGACCAAACTACCGAGTTATATTCAATTTGGCTTCTAACTAGAGAAACGTATAATAGTTTAATGGCTTCTATGGAACTAAAGTTTTTAGTTGTTCTTAATACGAAGCCTAGTGTTTTCATACCTTTGTTCATAATTTGGTGGATATGATTTGCGAAACTTAGTTTTTCATCCAAAATAATTCCAAGATCTCTCATTTCCGTGACTCTTTCTAAAGCTGTGTTATTGATGGAATATTCAAATAAAACAAGATTTTCATTTCTAAAGAAAGTCAAGGTTTTACACTTTTCTACATTTAAAAATAAATTATTTTGAACGCACCAATCTTTAAACTTACTAATATTTGACTGTAGTATATGGCAATGATTTATATCTGTTATTTTCTTGTATAGCTTGATGTCATCAGCAAAGAGCAATACCTCGACATCATTAAAGCAATTGGTTATATCATTAATGAAAATGAGGAACAAAACCGGGCCAAGGTGACTACCCTGCGGTAGGCCACTAGTAGCCCAGAAAGCTTTCGAGATCCAAGATTTTATTTTGACGAACAGTTTACGATTTAATAAGTAGCTAGTAAACCATTTTAGCATGTTATCCCTTATTCCTAGAGCAAATAGTTTTTGGATTAGTAGTTTATGGGATACTTTGTCAAATGCCTATTTATAACGATGCTGTCACAGGTCCTCCTCTGTTCAATATACTATATTTATGTTCTCACGTAATACTGGGTTTTAATGGTGTAGACCGACTACCGTAATCCTTTCCAGGATTCACATATTAAGATTTGCCCACGCCGTGAAGGGAGAGTCTCGCGCCTGCTGCAGATCGACATTCCACGACTATATAGTCTTGAACTTGTATAATTGCATTCGGAACATGAAAAAGGTTTTACTCCACTATCAGTCAGCTTATGAATCATAGAGGAATAATGTATTGCTCCACAGGGAAACCTTAGAAAAATTACATTCTCAGGGCCTCCCCAGGGGAGCTAATGTAAAAAAAGGATGTGTTGTACAACCATGTAGGTATATTATAGGTAAAACAGTGTTAAATTGTGGAAATCCGGAAGGAACACAAGGCCCATACAAATAATAATAATTTCCAATTTTTTATAAATTACAATTTAAATATAAAAAAAAAACAATATGCGCATGTATTGCGAGATAGAAATCTCCTGTTTTATTTAAAACCGCAAACAAGATTAAAACAAAAAAAGGTATTTAAGCGGCATTCCAGTAATATGCGCAACTTAGTTTTGACTTTTGGGTAAAAATGGTCACTTGGGTGTTACGTAACGTTAAGGTGGGGGGAGGGGTGCAGAAAAACGTTACGGCGCGTTACATGGGGGGGGGGGGGGAAGGTCAAAATTTAAAGGCTTACCCTCGTAGTGTTATAATATGAACTTTCCGAACCCTTTGGAAAAAGTGAATAATTGCAGACGGAAAACAAAAAAAAGTTTTTATCCAGTATGGATGTGTAAGTGCGTTGTTAAGTGTGATTTTATCGAGAAAGAGTAGTTACGATCAGGACATGAAAAAGGTTTTTTCTCGAGAATGGGTGCGTAAGTGCCTTGTTAAAGCTGATTTGTCTGAACAGGAGTAGTTACAATGGGGACATGAAAAAGGTTTTTCTCCAGAATGGGTGCGTAAGTGCACCGTTAAATGTGATTTGTTTGAGCAGGAGTAGTTACAATGAACACATGAAAACGGTTTTTCTCCAGAATGGGTGAATAAGTGCCTTGTTAAACTTGATTTGATTGAGCATGAGTAGTTACAAAGGGAACATGAGTGAGGCTTTTCTCCAGAATGGGTGAATAAGTGTTTTGTTAAACTTGATTTGACTGAGCAGGAGTAGCTACAATAGAAACACAAAAAAGGTTTTTCTCCAGAATGGGTGCGTAAGTGCGTTTTTAAATCTGATTTGCTTGAGCAGGAGTATTTACAATGTGGACATGAGTAAGGCTTTTCTACAGAATGGGTGAATAAGTGTTTTGTTAAACTTGATTTGTCCGAGCAGGAATATTTACAATGCGGACATGAAAAAGCTTTTTCTCCAGTATGGGTGCGTAAGTGCCTAGTTAAAGCTGATTTGACTGAGCAGGAGTAGTTACAATGGGAACATAAAAAAGGTTTTTCCCCAGTATGGGTGCGTGAGTGCACCGCTAAATATGATTTGTTTGAGCAGGAGTAGTTACAAGAGGGACATGAAAAAGGTTTTTCTCCAGTATGGGTGCGTAAGTGCTTTGTCAAATCTGATTTGCTTGAGCAGGAGTAGTTACAATGTGGACATGAGTGAGGCTTTTCTCCGAAATGGGTACGTAAATGCAACGTTAAATTTGATTTGTTTGAGCAGGAGTAGTTACAATGCGGACATGCAAAAGGTTTAACTCCAGAATGGCTGAATAAGTGCTTTGTTAAATTTGATTTGCTTGAGCAGGAGTAGCTACAATGTGGACATGAGTGAGGCATTTCTCCAGAATGGTTGAATAAGTGATTTGTTAAGCTTGATTTGTCTGAACAGGAGTAGCTACAATGGGGACATGAAAAAGGTTTTTCTCCAGAATGGGTGCGTAAGTGCCTTTTTAAATATGATTTGCTTGAGCAGGAGTAGTTACAATGTGGACATGAGTTGGGGTTTTCTCCAGAATGGGTGCGTAAGTGCCTTGTTAAATCTGAATTGCTTGAGTAGGAGTAGTTACAATGTGGACATGAGTGAGGCTTTTCTCCAGAATGGGTGCGTAAGTGCCTTGTTAAATATGACTTGTGTGAGCTGGAGTAGTTACAATGGGGACATGAAAAAGGTTTTTCTCCAGTGTGAGTGCTTAAGTGCCTTCTTAAAAGTGATTTTTTTGAGAATGAGCGGTTACAATGGAAACATGAAATAGAGTCTTCTCCAGGGTGCATCAGTTCATTCAAGTCCGGTATAATGTCTGAAAAAGATTGAGGATAAAGTTCAATAAGTATGTATCTAAAAGGAAACGACAAAGTTATTAAAACAAATTAAAACAAACAAAATTCGATATTACCTGCAGCAGTCTCTGCAGTACTTTCAGAGTGTTCTAGGCATTCCTTTTTTACATCTGTCAGGTCTATGTCTATTTCCGTGTAAGGGATACTCTTTCCGTCTTCTTCTCGGGGTCCTGGTTCTGCCTTGATGGGTACAGTGTCCACATTAATGCTACCTGGAATAACAAAAATAAAACTTTGATAATATGAGTAACGACGTAGGTATTACATTTAAAATTCGTTATGGGTCGGTGCTATTTATGATATAATATGATTAATTCTTGTATTTATTGTTGGATTAATTCATTACTTTAACAAAGATCCTACTGATAAGATATTTGCAATAACTAAGCGGGTACAAAATATTGGATATGTATATTATGTTATATTATAAAACGGTTATTATTATTTTTTGGAATGATATAAATTTTAAAAATAAAGATTAGTTAAGGATGAAGTTATCTCTTAAATTGCTGTAGCTGCAGGAGCAGGTGTCTTGTACTAACTGTGAGATATTACCACTTTAATACCAAGAGCAATTATTTAGAAAATTACTTTCAAATAAATTTTTATAATGCAAACTTTTAGGTAAAAAAGTTTTATGGAAAGAGTAAAGTTGTTTAAAGATACCATTGAGAAATAACCAAGGGAGAAATAATAATAACAATATTAAATTTAAATAGGTATATAAAAAGAAAATACTATGATTTACGTCACTTTACAGATATTTTGTTGTCTTCCGGTTTCGGTACCTCCGTACCATCCTCTGTTGACTGACTGTTATAAAAATACTATAACATATAACAGTCCTGAGGATGGTACGGAGGTACCGAATCCGGTAGACTACAAAATATCAATAAAGTGACGTAAGTAAAACAAAATATTTTCTTTTTATTTATTTAAAATGTCAAGTCACAATGTGTTTGCTTCTTTTGGATTATTAATTATAAATTTATCGTATTACGTGGGCACAAACTATGGAACCATTACTAGACATTTTGTTCTGAAAAGTTTTATTTTAATAATTTTTAAGTTAGTTCCTAGTTAGTAGACAGGATGTGTCAAAACAGGCAGCAGAAAATACAAGAACAAAAGTAAGTAACAAATGAACATAAATAGACTTTAAATTTAATTTCAGAAATAAGAAAATAAGAAGGACTCTAGATGTCCGCTGCAGGGACCGACGCTTTAGGAAAGAAATACCATTTACTTTTGAGCACCTTTAGAACGGAGCTTGGTAGTTTTTTGTCAATGGGATAATATTTTTAATGTATCAAAATACGTGTAACTTATATCGTGTTCCAAATGAGATGAGGTCTTCACTTGGGGGATCGAGAACTTTTTTTGAGAAATATAAGTTGTAAGGACTTTTAGTATAACAGTCAACTGAAAACGTACAAAATATTGAATAAAAAACATTGCAAACTAGCCAAGAATTCCATACATCCTGAAATCAACATTTCCTTACTTTTGCAATGCAACTTACTGACTGCCGGAGTACTCTCCACATACTGCAAACATTCCTTCTTCACATCCGAGAGGTAGATATCTATATCCGTATAGGGCATTTCACCTGCGCCTTCTTCTTGGGACCCTGGTTCCACCTTGATGGAAACACTCTCTGGGTTGGGAAGATCCATGGCCTTCTGTGATATAATTCCAGTACAATAATAGTTATAGGTCCCAGCTATTGGTCACAATAAATTAGACCTGCAACCGAACATTAATTAATTAATACAATTTACGAGTGCTTAGAAAAGAGTTTTAAATAATTACCTTTATTTGAAAGGAAATATTTAAAGTGTTGGAGGTGATAAGACCACCCCACATTAACATTTAATATCGTAGACATAAACCTCGTACAACAAATATCAAAACGGAAAGCAGGAATATAAAAGAATAAATAGCTATCCGAGTAAGTAATAAATAATCGCATAAGATCAATGATTCTGGCAGGGAAACATTTCTGTTAAACTATCCGTTCCCGTGTTCCGTTGAGAGCCTCTTTATTTCGCTAATAGAATTCATTATATTGATCGAGAAAATATTTAAAGGATTTTATTTAACCGATTAATTTTCATGATGATCTAAGTTATTGTTGAATAAAAAAGTAAATAAAATTTATTCGCATTACATCTCCAGTCACCTGATGTTGTTTTTGAAACTCTTAAGCGGCGGCCTCCGTTTTTCACACAATGTGGGAAGTTCATTAAATAGTTAAGTTTGCAGAGGACTAAACTCAATCGCTCCCGGCTGCATACAAAGAACTACAAGTAGTAATGTTCAGTTGTTTGCGCGGAAATATGAAATATCTCACGGCCACTTTCACCTTTAAATGACAGAATAGAGACAGATCAGTTAAGGATTCAAGTTGATATAACTAAATGCAATGGTGGCTTAATAAATATGACCGGCAAAAATTTACTAGAACGGTTCAATATCAACTTATATTAGTTATTTTCGTATACGTAGCCACGCAATGTGTAGAAGTGTCACATTTACTATAGGTACTTGAAATGTATGTGGTGAAACAGGATTAATTTTTGGGGATCGATGGAAACGGTTAATACGCACTTTAAAAAAAAAAATATCTTTTGATTCACCTTAATTACATTAAAAGACAACTATTTGCATTGGGGGAAGTGGAAAATATTTCATTTTAAATTTCGATTACGTAAAATTAAAATTAGCTTTCGTTTTGTGAGATTGTACGCCATTATGGTTTAGCTCTTCGCTGTCACGTCACTTTGGCATCACTTTGGTATATTGGTATTCCTGATACACTTGAATGTATAACGAACGGCTAGAAGATTTTGAAGGTACCACGAAATCTGGAAAGGTAAGTACTAAATTATCGGAGTTTTGGGAATAAAATGACGGAAAAAAACATGTTTTTAATTTCGGTAATTATTTTTTATAAATAATACATTCACTTTTTTATCAAAAGCCGTGTTACACAAACCTAGCGTAGCCGTTAAACTACTTGAAAACTGGGATGTTTTTCTTGCCTTGACGCGAGTAGGCGTTATAAAGGGGCACTTTCTTTTGTATCACAAACCATGTTACACAAACCTAGCGTAGCCGCTAAACTACTTGAAAATTGGGATATTTTTTTGCCGTGACGCGTTAAGAATAGTTAGTGACATCTATGAGATAAATAGTGTAATTAATTCTATTTGGCTAATTATTCTTAGTTTATTAGAAAAGTGTGCATAATAGAGACCTCTGTGGGGATTTTATAGAAGCTAGTGTTATCAGCCAACAAAATTAGGGCACGTGACCTCAGTGGATATTTGCTACTTGTATTGTTATTATTGTATTTTAAAACAGTCTGAAAGACGGTATTTTTATAGTTTTTAGTAGTATAAAAAGGGCTATACTCAAGAAATTTGTTATCTTCCATTAACCCTGACCTAGAGTATAGACGCCGTACTGCATGAGGCGGCGTCCGGGCTGAATTTAGTTCTAAAAGTGTTGATTTCATTATTGCTCAAAAGGTGTTTGTAAATAAAACGACTCTTCAATAAAAAAGTGTTTTACAAATAAAAAGTCCACCACCCTTGATGAGATTGAAGTGATCCTAACATGGTCCTTCTAACCGGACACAAAATTGGACTAAAAAAATAACACCAAATATAAAAAAACCAGCGGCCAAAAAACCGAAGAACAACTCCAGAGCGATCCAGTCAACAAGAAACAGAGCTAAGTGCCCATAATCCTTATGACCTACCATTTCCTGATTTTAAATCCTAAAGAACAATCTCAATAATTAGTTTCTAAAATCAGTTTATTATCAGAATATGTTTATTGTTATCACTCATATTCAATACAATCAAAAAATGCAAGTCATAGTATAATTAAAATAAATCACAGTTGTATTCTCAACTTGCAAGTAATGAAAAACCATTGATCAGGTTGAATTATTATTTGAATCTTTTAAACATCGACCGGCAAAACTGTCGTCATATCGCATATGTCATTTTTTAATCCCGTTGCAAGTAAAAAACAATAGCAGTAAAGCAAAATCGGAGTATATACGTTCTTGATGTTTCTATAATAATTATCGCCAGCGCATAGCATTACTAGACATTTATTCTGTCATTTCCTCTGAACAACAAGGTAACCATCGTATTTTTTTGCATTGTTGTTTGTCTTTTATTTAGTATTGTCGCCATTACTTATAAACTACGGTATAGTTTGTTTTTTAATCTCTTGTTTTTGGAATTATTGTCGCGGCAGATAAGAATTTAAGATGGAGAAATTAAAAGGCTTAATTAATAAACGGTCGGTTTTGAAGGGGAAATTAACAAGGTTTAGTCAGGCTCTAAATACGTTGTCAGCAAACGAGATTAATTTGAGATACGACAGAATTAAAGATTTATTAGACGAATTTGAAATAATCCAGTCCCAGATAGAAAGCATTGATGACTCAAATGAAGCGGAGAATGAAATTCAACGTGAAACTTTCGAGAACCAGTTCTTCACAATCCTGGCAACGGCCAGGGGGGCGATGGATTCTGTGGAACAAACTAAATGTGACATTAAATTGCCCAATTTGAAGCTTCAGGAGTTCCACGGGGACCCTAGGGGTTGGAATAACTTTGTAGAAACTTTCAAGGCATTAGTTCACAATAACCAGTCGCTGAATAACATTCAGAAATACTATTATTTGCAATCGTGCTTAAAGGGTGACGCAGCCAGGATAATAGCTAATTTGGAAATATCAGAGTTAAGCTATCAAACGTCTTGGGAATTGTTGCATGAACGCTTTACTAATCTCAGAACGGCGGTACACAAACATATCCAAACATTGTTTCAGTTAAAAGAAATGAAGATGGAAGATCAGGTCGGATTACGAAAATTAATCGACGCTACCAACGTCAATCTGAAGGCATTGCAAAACCTTGCAGTTCCGGTAGAACAATGGGATGCGATAATAATTTACGTGATTTCTAATAAATTAGATTCCAATACGAGAAAATTTTGGGAGCAATCACCCATTGAGGGAAAACTACCTACTCTAAAGGAATTTCTAAAATGTTTATCGTTACGAGCACAAACTTTGGAATTAATGCAAACAACGGAGAAAAAGTCTTCTGTTGGGATCAAACCTCAGATAGGATTTAATAACACAAAAAAGGAATCCGTAGCATTTTTAACAGTAAAAAACGGAAAATGTATTTTTTGCGATAAAGATCACTTAGTATATTATTGTAAAAAATTCTTAAATTTAAAGGTACAGGGTCGAGTTAATGCAATAAAAGAGAGCCAAGCATGTTATAGATGCTTGAAACCGGGTCATTTTGCTAGTGATTGCAAAATAACCTTTAAATGCAGGATATGTAACAGTGAAAAGCACAATACGTTACTGCATAAAAAAGTATTCGAGTCGGAACCCTCGAATACAGAAACGGATACTGAAGAAGTATCTATAAATAATTACTCTGCGGTGGGCAGAGCGAAAAAAATTGTGTTGTTGTCTACAGCGATGGTTGGCATCACTGGAGCAGACAACAATATATATACAGCCCGGGTCCCGATCGACCAGGGATCCCAAGCTTCCTTCCTGAGGGAAGGTTTTGCAAAACGATTAAATTTGGAATTTAATCAAGTAAACAATACGGTATCGGGAATTCACAATAATGTCACCCATATAAAAAAAAGTATGTCGGTAGAATTGAATTCTTTGAAATCGGATTATAAAAAAGACATCTCATGCTTAATTTTACAGGACATAACCTCAAACATACCACAAACCAATATACCTAGGAGCGAGTTCAAACTGCCTTCTGGATTGGAACTAGCCGACCCAAAATTCAACGTATCAGCACCAATTGACATGCTCTTGGGGGCTGAAGTGTTTTGGGATATCTTGACGAATGATAAGATGAAGGTCTCCGCCGGCATAACCATGCAGCGCACACAGCTGGGTTGGATTGTGTGCGGATCAGTAGAACCCCGTCCCGAAATAAGGCCTGTATCCGTTTTTTGTAGTGTATCTGTAGGTAGAGAATGTCATCCGCATGCTAGCCGTGTGCTGAGCAAGGTAATTTCTACAAAACCTTCGGGTTTTGCAGAAAATGCTGGCGGGCCAAGCTTCAATACATCCCGTGCAAACGAGCTGGTAATTAAAACAGCGTGTAGAAGCAACTCGGCGCAAAGAGGCGCTAAAAATTAAAACAACATGTCAGGTTCCGACACAATAAACAAGGTTCCGACAAAAAAGTTGTCGGACTCAACTATACGGGGACATGAATCGACTGGGTTGGTTAAAAAAAGGGCCAGCAGTTGTACCCCTCCAAAAATTTCGGCTTCAGACCCACCGGGGGTCAAATGTAAATTTAAATCGAAAATAACGAATAAATTATCGCAAGTTTTAAACAACTGTAGGAAATTTAAATTTAAAAATAAAGTCCTTAGGAATTTGAATAATGTTGACCGAGATTCAACTTTGAAAAGTGTATTGACACTTACAAAAAATAATATTGCTGTCCGCAAAAACAAATGTTTAAAAAAACCGAATAATAACTCGTTAGGTATAAATGAACCGGAACACTTTGTGAATACACCAAATCGGCCAGCAAGGCTTAACGTGAGGAAAATAATTGCACATCAACGTAATTTTAAATATAAACCAATGTTCTACTAGTAGAAATCGAGTTGAATTCCAATTTATTGACAATTTATTTATATTTCATCAAAAACTTATTTAAATTTTCATCTTTTAATCTTAATTTTCAATTTAACTTAACTTATTTAAAAATTAAATTCAACTTAATTTATATAAAATGGTTCTACTAGCTGAACCTAAAATTATAGGCTATGTTTAAAAATGTTAAAAAGATAATTGTTATTAAAATATATTCACGATTTGGATTGCTGCTACTTTCCAGCGGATAATAAGACCTATCATGATGAAATAGGTATTAATAATTGAAGACAACACTCGGTGAAATCAGTTTTTTTTAATTGTATTTTTATTGTTTATTTTTGTTTACAAATGACGCACTGTATCTAGTGTTTACCAAAAAAAAAGTATAAAATTATAAATGGTTCGCTACACATAAAGGTGTAAGCTCTCGGAAAAAAATTTCTGACAATGGAATTAAAAAATAAACTGACTCGAGGAGCCCTTTAACAGTTTGAAGGAAAATGTTGAAAAGGTTCAAAAATTTAGGAAATTGTTATGAGTTATATTGTTTATTATATAAAAGTATAATTTTATGCTTATTATAAAAGTGTAATTTTATTTTATTATATAAAAATATAATTGTGTGGGATGCGTTAGGAAAGATTAGGTTTGTTTTTTAAACACTTAATACCGGTATCCAATGATCCTATTAATCGAACCTTCTCATTCCTTACCCTCTCCTTGGACACTTACTCGGTATGCTTCAAAAAGATGAATGGGAGACTCTGATGAATTGACTGAATCAATATAAATTCAGAGCTAATACAATTTTTTTTTTGGTCCAGGTGAAAAAAAGGATTACCCCGGTGAACTTCAGAGATGAAATAAATGGCAAACCAGTAATCAGAGGTCTTTACAGAAGGATGACTTGACAATCTTAAAGGAAGACAATCTGCCGCCTGCATTGTGGCGGATGGCTCACGTTCTATCCTCTCATCTTGGATCTGATGGCATTGTGAGGGTGGTCACCCTCAGGACTTCACAAGGAACTTTCGGGCTTCCAATAACCAAAATTTGTTTACCCCTGAAGGAGTAATCTACTAACTACTGTATAGAAGATGGCCCGCGTTCTATCCTCTCTTCCTGGAGCTGATGGAACGGTGAGAGTAACCACTCTAAAACTTCAAGGGACATTCGTGCGGCTTACAATAAAATATGTTTGTTGCTCCTGGATGGCGATCTGGAACCGGCCAGATGAACCCGCACCCATAAGAAGAAGAAGGAAGCTCCCCTAAATTAAAGAAAAAAGTTACTGCAAAAATGGAAGAAACATGATGGCTCAACACGGCAATCTTGGGATTTGCAATGCGCTCCTTGGTCTCTACCTTTGACCAGCTAGATGATTCTCCCCTCTCCCCAATGATGAAAAGGAAAATGGGAAGCCCACGGTGCAGCATCTCATGAATGGATCAAGCAGATGACTAATCTAGGACCTCAAGACTTGAGTGTTTGTGTTGTTAAGAGTCGTTATTATGAAATTATTATTTGTATGTTATTTTTGTTGAATAATTTATAAGTGTTCAATTTTATTAATAAGTTTATTTTAGGTGCAGTTTATCAATTCTACGATATTTTTATCTATGAATTTATTTTTGTTGTTTTTTCTTGATAATGTGGAGTATTCTTTAATTATAGTGTCAGTATTAGCATTTATTTAGTAGATTAAAAAAAAAAAAAAAAAAAAAAAAAAAACGTAGAAAATGTTAAATGTCAATGTAAATGTTAAGGTAAATGTGGAATGCTTAAGTAGTGCTCTACATTATACATAATGAATTATTTAGCTTTGAGATTAGTTCTATATTTTTTCAGTTCATATATTTTGTTTATTAATCTGTCTGAATATTATGTTTAAATTTACCATTAGGGTTAGATTTAGAAATGGTTTAATTTTATTTAAAATTAACCCCTTTCCCGGGGGTCTGTTAAGAATAGTTAGTGACATCTATGAGATAAATAGTGTAATTAATTCTATTTGGCTAATTATTCTTAGTTTATTAGAAAAGTGTGCATATTAGAGACCTCTGTGGGGATTTTATAGAAGCTAGTGTTATCAGCCAACAAAATTAGGGCACGTGACGTCAGTGGATATTTGCTACTTGTATTGTTATTATTGTATTTTAAAACAGTCTGAAAGACGGTATTTTTATAGTTTTTAGTAGTATAAAAAGGGCTATACTCAAGAAATTTGTTCTCTTCCATTAACCCTGACCTAGAGTATAGACGCCGTACCGCATGAGGCGGGGTCTGGGCTGAATTTAGTTCTAAAAGTGTTGATTTCATTATTGCTCAAAAAGTGTTTGTAAATAAAACGACTCTTCAATAAAAAAGTGTTTTACAAATAAAAAGTCCACCACCCTTGATGAGATTGAAGTGATCCTAACAAAGGGGGCACTTTCTTTTCTATCACAAACCATGTTACACAAACCTAGCGTAGCCGCTAAACTACTTGCAAACTGGGATGTTTTTTTGCCGTGACGCGAGTAGGCGCTACGAAGGGGGCACTTTCTTTTCTATTACAAACCATGTTACACAAACCTAGCGTAGCCGCTAAACAACTTGAAAACTGGGATGTTTTTTTGCCGTGACGCGAGTAGGCGCTACGAAGGGGGCACTTTCTTTTCTATCACAAACCATGTTACACAAACCTAGCGTAGCCGCTAAACTACTTGAAAACTGGGATGTTTTTTTGCCGTGACGCGAGTAGGCGCTACGAAGGGGGCACTTTCTTTTCTATCACAAACCATGTTACACAAACCTAGCGTAGCCGCTAAACTACTTGAAAACTGGGATGTTTTTTTGCCGTGACGCGAGTAGGCGCTACGAAGGGGCCACTTTCTTTTCTATCACAAACCATGTTACACAAACCTAGCTTAGCCGCTAAACTACTTGAAAACTGGGATGTTTTTTTGCCGTGACGCGAGTAGGCGTTATAAAGGGGCACTTTCTTTTGTATCACAAACCATATCACATAAAATTAGCGTACGTAGCCGCTAAACATCGCAGAAATAGTTGATTTATAAAAATATAATTTTAAAGTAAAAAAAAATTTAAGCTAATAAATTTTAATCAACGCACGCAATACATGTGTATTAGGTAAGTACCTACTAATTAGGCGGAATTTCAGTTTTATAACATTAAAAAACTCCCGCGCGATTTTGACTCTAGCCGTTGTTTTACGAGCCGAATTCCCATGAAGTCTGCTACGATTTGCTCTAGCATCTTTTCGTACAGTAACAAGAATACCAACATTACAAAAAAATGACCTTTGAAAATAATGTTTGAAAATGGACGGTCTCGTTTCACAGAATGAAAGCTAATTTTAATTTTACGTAATCGAAATTTAGAATGAAATATTTTCCACTTCCCCCAATGCAAATAGTTGTCTTTTAATGTAATTAAGGTGAATCAAAAGATATTTTCAAAAAAAGTGCGTATTAACCGTTTCCAACGATCCCCAAAATTTACCGAAACAGGTTGGTTCCATTGTCATCTGAGTGGTAGATACTTTCAGTATCACCCTGCTTTCATTCAGAATCGAGAAATAAGAAGTAGGGTAAGGATTTAATAATCATACCAATCGCATGGTTGGCATTTTTGAAAGCGACCGTAAATCTACTTGTCTGTCGCGTGTTAACCTGGTTGGTCCAGGGTAGATCAATGTAATATATCGCCAAAGTTACAAAATGTGATACCTACATTCTTATAATAAACACGCACCAATTAAGGGGCTCAGTTCTCACTTTGTCAATATAACATGAACCTACTTACGTACAAGGCGAAGCGCGGCGGTCAATACCAATGTGTTGAAGAAACGTCACTAGAAAAGTAGAAGTGCAAGAATGTGAATAACTTCGGGATAGAAATGTGATGGTCACTGAAGGGATATAAAACTGTGTAAATGGAACGCAAATATTGTGCACTTAAAACAATGTTACTTCGAAAAGCAGAGCAAAAGAGGTATCGTACAAAAATATGAACGTCACAAGGTTCAATGTCATTTCCATAGACAAAGAACTATTGACGAAAAAAATCATACAAGGCAGTTCTTTATTTTGATACATATAATCATGTTTTATTGAATACTCGGAGAAATGCAATACGACGCAGGCAACCGGAATTTTTTATTGATATTTGATATTTTACTTTTTTTAAGAAAAGAAACAAAATTCGAGTAGGTATATGAATGCACAAATATTTCTGATACCGATATTACAAGTACAATAAGGATAGAAAAATAATAAAACTACAACAGGAGTATTCCTATTATGTAGAAAAATAATACAATACTTACTACACTAGTATTATAGTTAGAGTTTGTAATCCTGATTTTAAAATATCCACAGAACAATACTTATTAGCAAAGCTGTAAAGTCGCTGTATGGACAAATTAGAGAAAAGTTAGAACGCTTGCTATTTTGAAACAAAAATGAAACTTCTAACGAGAAACTTGAAAGTCAGTATAAAAATAAGTGGGGAAAAGTTTTACATTCTTTCAATATATCATAATAATGAAATTCCACCACAATTTGTCAGTATAAAAAATATAAATACACATTAGAAAATAACGTCCGTGAAATGAAAATGTACTTCAAGAAGTAAGTAGGTATATAAAAGTCATATTGACATTGAATTTCCTCGGTTAGCTGAGTTTAATATTGGAAAATAGATTCCCGAATTTGTTATTGGTGTGTAGGTCGCGTTGGATGACATGAAGGTGTGCATTAGAGCAAGATTTATCTAAAATGTAGCTGAACGGTTGCTCGGTTGGATTTGGAACAATGGCAGTGGAGTTGCAAGCAATATGAATAGCTCAATTAATGCACGGGTACAAAATGCCATCATTAGAACTTACCAGTAACTATCAAAAGCGGTGGGTAGATTGATTTCAGTGCGTGGGGTGGACAGTGTAAGGGATATAATTATGAAGAAATAGAGTTTGGAAACAAAACGATAAGTTTCGTCGGTACTGAAATAACGTGTCAGATATAGTAAGGTTATGCATAGATACTAATTCATACATAGAGTAAAAATTTTTAAAAATTTCTCTTCTTAGTGGGTACCTACTGACACATACTAATGTTCATCGTGGATGTAATTTTATTCATTTTAACTCATAGGGAGCTACGAACAAACTAAAAGTAAAACAAATTAAACAATCACTTAGTTTCAACCATTTTGATAACTGTTATAACATCTTAAAAAAAAAAACAATATATTGCGTAAGCAAGCTAAAACTAAATTAATTACAAAACAGGCGAAAATATCTTCATACCAGCGATGGGCACTACCAATATATCATCGGTGATTTACTCGATCATTTTTATTAGCTATCATATCACACGGAGTCATAGCTACACTCATTTGCACATGCATTATTGAAATTGTAATTTTCGCAACGGCAACACTGAACATAAACATCAAACAGCATTCCAGTCTCGTAAATCCGAGAGTGATGTATTAATGTCGGCCTCATTTACTTTCTCGCCCCCCCACACTGACACCGCATTGTTGCACCGCCTTACTAATAGTAACATCCTTTAAACAATAATAATTGTGTTAAATTTATATTATTTAAAATTGTTTCAATAACCAGTACATTTTTATATCAAAGTTTTTATAGTTCAAGTGCATCTACTTTTATGGTGAAGTTTCTTCAACAATCGCGGCTCTTCACCTTGTAGTGAGTAGGTTCTTGTTATATTGACTAATTAACAACTAAGCTCCTCATTTGTGCTTTTTCATTGTAAAAATATATCGTTTAACACTTAATTGATCAGTTTTTATAGTGTTGGCATTATAACACATTGAGTTACCCGACACCAACCAGATTAACAGATTACACATGAGTTTAGGTGCGTGAGTTTGTTCGTTGTTAATTCCGACTGCTGTTAAATATAAAAACTAAGCGATTAGTTAGTTTATCTTCTCTTGACCTTAAGTGAAATAATTAAGTCGATTCCTTTTTAGTAAATTTCATTATTACATCATCTGTTGTCTTATAATTACACTTAAAATCATAATAGACCTTTAAAAGTGCGTTTTATTTGTCGTCCTAAAATTCACTAACCAAAATTGTTATTTCCAATATAACTATCAACTTATACCTACTTAATGTTTCAATCCACTCAAAACTACACTAACGTCAAATTGACAATTCTGAACGAGAAAGACTAACTTTATCGGAAAAATATCTTTTAACTATAATTTCTGTAGGTCCCAATTATGAAGCACGTGTTATTTGTTTCGGCCAAGTCCATAGATGAGCGGTAGTTCTTTCGTCGTTTCATTGATGCAAGTGTCAGTTTATTGCTGAATAATAAATTGATAATTTCGTAAAAAAATACCTCAAGGGCGCTCTTCTCGCTAAGGTTTAGTATCATTTTAATTTCTTAAGAAACATTTTAATTCTGAATTGTGATATTTTTGTTGTGCGCCTACACTGTGTGCAGTTGAACAAATTGGTCTGCTAGTTTTCAGAAAGTATTACCAACTGCATGCTCTCTGGGTACAAGCGAGTAGCAAAAGTACTCAATTTCGGATAATGCTGTTTTCGCTAGCATTTTAAAAGCAACATGGCAAAGTAAATCATCGCTGTCTATAATGTCGTACAATTTTATACTCGTAAAAGTCAGACATTATTTTTCTATGAGAGTTTTAATGATTTCAATTTTCTTTTTTTTTCTTTTTTTTTCTTTTTTTATAAAAGAATACCCCACAAGAGTCTGTGTGACTATGGCATCCTCAATTGGGGTATGTTGTGAGGCTGAAAGTAGTGGGGATGGGAAGGAGATAGGAAAGAGGAAGGTGGGGAAGTACTTGGCTAATCAGATCTGGTCACCAAAGACGGCTAAAGCCATTCTAAGCAACGTTTCAGTTCTCAGTGGTGGTCTTATATCAGGGCGATACTGAGAATTTCTTCCTTTGTGGAACGTGCCGCAAATATAGTATATTTTATTTTAAATGAGTGAATTGTGTAACACAAATTAATCAAATAAAATTTATTTGCCTTCGGATTGCGAGTCAAGAGCCTTACCGCTGGACTACGCCGGCCGTCGTAGTCTTATCAAGTAATTGTTATTTACCATTTCAATTGAGATACCCCGTTTAGGGTGAAATGCAGATCCGGGCACAGTTTGGAAATTTAATAAAAAGGCACTTTCTAGATGAGAAAAGTGTGGAGAAGATGAATAAAAAATAAATTAAGGCGCGCTCGGCAAAATTGAGGGAGATACAACCGTTCAAAGTATTTAAAAATTCACTTCGCGAACTGATATTGACAGTTCGTTCGCCATATTTTCATTGATTATGTTGGATCCCAGACCTAATACAGAATTAATAGTACGCCAAAATCACAAACCATATTACACAAACCTAGCGTAGCCGCTAAACCACTTGAAAACTGGGATGTTTTTTTTGCCGTGACGCGAGCAGGCGCTACGAAGGGGGCACTTTCTTTTCTATCACAAACCATGTTTAGCGTATTAGGTTATAAAAAAAATGGCGGGCGGACGCGGGCGAACTGTCAATATCAGTTTGTAAAGTGAAATTTTAAATACTTTGAACGGTTGTATCTCCCTCAATTTTGCCGAGCGTGCCTTAATTTTTGTTTTATTCTGCTTTTCAACACTTTTCTCATCTAGAAAGTGCCTTTTTATTACATTTCCAAACTGTGCCCGGATCTGCATTCCTCCCCCAGTTTAACATAAATACAACTTTGAATTTTATATTGATCACTTTCGCTGGAATCGGAGAGAATTTTAAAGTCGGGGACTAAATAAAATAATTGTATTGAACTTGACTTCGAAATAAATAAGAGTACCAAGCGTCTAATGTAAGGCGGCCAACCGTCCCGCAGAATGCGGGACGGTTGACGGTTGACGGTTGGGACCAACAAAAAAACGACTTCAAAAAATGCACTAAAAAGTAAAAAAATATTTTCGTATTCTTCTACAACTTCATAATCAACTTACTTTTACTAATCATCAATATGTAGGTACGATTGTTACTTTTGGAGTCGGTGTCAGCAAGTCACTTGTGCGGCACAAGCACATCTATTGTTTCTAATTTTTATTAACAATATTCGGGAAAAAATCAAATTTGTCCGTTTTTTACTTTTGGCAGATGACATTAAACTCTTTCTGAGAATAAAATCATTAGAAGACTGTCGAAAACTCCAGGAAGATATAAATTCAATTATTGACTGGAGTATCGATAACAAACTCGAATTCAACTTCCAAAAGTGTTCAGTTTTGTGTTTTACGAGGTCACAAAAAACCATATACTTTAATTATAAAATGAAAGACACGTCTTTGAAACACGTGGTGACTTGCAAGGACTTAGGAATTGTGTATGACGCTCGCTTAACATTTCATGCTCACATTGAAAAGATTTGTAAATCAGCCACAAAGATGTTGGGTTTTGTCATACACAATTCTAAGGAATTGACCAACCTTACAGTTATAAGGCTGCTTTACTTTAGCTTGGTGCGTAGCATTCTCGAGAGTGGATCTCAGATATGGGGGCCAGAGGACATAGTCTATGTACTAATGGTCGAGAAAATACAAAAGAAATTTTTACGATACCTCTATATGAGAGAGTTAGGTTTTTACCCATGGCTGTTTCCAACAGCATTTATCTCGGGAATGCTGGGTATCTGCAGCCTTAGTTCCAGAAGAGATGTCGCATTACTGCTGATGGCTTATAAGCTTCTAAATGGTTTTATATCGGTACCAGATACTCTGGTTGAAATAGGATTCTATGTCCCGGATAATTTCACGCGAGGTCGCCAACACAGACTTTTGATTCTTCCCAGATGCAGAACTAACTTACCAATGGTGATGCCCCTGGGAAGACTCACTAGGTTAATTAACTGCCTCGCAGGAAATGTGGATATTTTCCACATTTCCTACAACGATTTTAAGCGTGAAATAACACTTATGTTTTAACTAAATGTTTTACTTTAAATGTATTTATTATGTATCTTTTCTAACCGCTTTTGCAATGTATTGGTTTTATGCTGTTTTTGCAAATAAATAAATAAATAAATCTCACCTATAACTATGTAGTTACAAACCTACGTTGACTGACACCGACTCCAAAAGTAACAATCGTACCTACATATTGATGATTAGAAAAAGTAAGTTGATTATGAAGTTGTGGAAGAATACGAAATTATTTTTTTACTTTTTAGTGCTTTTTTTAGTGCTTTTTTTGAAGTCGTTTTTTTGTTTTGTTAAAATTTTTGTTTATTATAATATTGTTTATGGTAAACAAATAAACTTCCACTATCTTTATTCTATTTTAACCATTTCCGTCCATCTGTGGTTAAGTTGATAACAATATTTGTCCCTAGAAAAGGCCCGAAGATATCGATCTAGGGATTGGTTTATTTAGGTAAGTCAAGCAAGAGTCGAAGAGCGCCAGTGTAGTATTGAATAATAAGTGCAAGCCGTGACACGTGATTAATAAACCGGTTTTTAACATTCAAATCAAATCAAATAATTGGTTGGCCATGCCGCCGACCGCAAAAAAGCGATGTTGTAAGTTCGCTGAATTTCAAATGGAATTTCCTTTCATGCAAAAATGTTTATCTTCATGTTCTGAGTGTAGTTTAAATGCGCCGCATACAGATATTCTTAATTATAAATAACCAGTATTTAACCAGTAATTTTCCAGCTGGATTCATCTGATGACATATTTCGACGGAAAACATTCTCTTATTCGAAGTGCAGTTATAAAATTCTAGTTGTAGACTATGTTTGTGGTGCCAGAAGCAAAGAGAAACCAATTCCATGTAGTGTAGTTTAAAGACGCCGCATACAGATTTTATTTAAAACAGTTTTGTGTTCAGAATGTACAATTTTTACAGGATTCATCGGATGATATATTTCGAAGGAAAACATTATCTTATTCGAAGTGCAGTTATTAAATTCTAGTTGCAGACAGTGTATGTGGTTTTTTTACATGAATACCGCACAAGAGTCCCAACTGCTCCCGTCTGGAGCCAGTGGGACTATGGCATCCCCAATTGGGGTATGTTGTGAGGCTGAAGGTAGTGGGGAGGGGAAGGAGATGGGAAGAGGAAGATGGGGAAGTACCTGGCTATTCAGATCTGGTTACCAAAAACGGCCAAAGCCATTTCAAGCAACGTTTCAATTCTGAATGGTGATCTTACACCAGGGCGATACTGAGAGTATCTTTCGTGCCTCAAATATACTTTATATTATTTTAAATGAATAAATTGTGAAATACACAAATTAATCAAATAGAATTTATTTGCCACGCCGGGAATCGATCCCGCGACCTTCTGAATGCGAGTCAACCATCTTACCGCTGCACTACGCCGGCCGTCGGCCGTGCTGCCAGGATCAAAGAGAAACCTTTTTTCATATTCTGAGTGTAGTTTTAATTCGCCGCATACAGATTTTGTTTAAACCAGTTATGTGTTCAGAATGAAAAATTTCTGTTGTGGTTCATCTACTGACACATTTCGAAGGAAAAAAATCACTTATTTGTAGTGCAGTCATAAAATTCTATTTGCAGACTATGTATGTGCTGCCAGAATCAAAGAGAAACCGTGTTCATGATGTGATTGTAGTCTAAATAAGCGGAATTCTCGATTTCCGAGAGAGCGGTTATAAATTTGTAACGTAAACCCCCCCCCCCGTTGACACCGCACACTACTGTGTCCTTATTATTGTATTGATGTCTGAAAGAAAATTTTATTTAAAATAATATGAAAATTGCACGATCGTTAAATTAATTGCTAGGACCTTTTTCATTTCATGGTCAGATGATAGAAGTATTAACTCCGTAGTTTAAAATATTTTCAGTTGTTTTATTTTTTTAATGAAATGATATTTAAATGGCAAAGTTGTGTTACAGGCCTTATTATTATTTGTTTTCAGCGGAAAATAATTACTATTACATAACTGGACTCCATTACAACAGTGCAATGGATCTTCCCAACCCAGAAAATGTTTCCATCAAGACTGAACCATGGTCGCAGGAAGACGGCTCAGGTGAAATGCTGTACTCTGATATAGATATCCACCTCCCGGATGTGAAGAAGGAATGTTTGCAGGATGCTGAGAGTGTTCAGCCAACTAGTAAGTTGCATTGCGTATATCACAGAGGTGTTTCAGATGGACGCAGTCAGAAAAGCTTCTTGTATTCTACTTCCCTCGTGTTGTCCTTCTGAATTTTGGTATTGATGAACTAAGACAACGCATAACTTTTTATGCCCACAAACTCTTCTTAATTAATTAAGCTGTTGCCTTACCATATTTTATCACTAAATAAAATCATCTCTCTTTCTCCACTCCAAAAAAACTTTTGAATTAGGTAAAAGATTCCATAAGTCAAACCAAGGGGTTCGCCACGTTTGGTTACTTAGCAGGGGTTCACGGGGTGAGGTTTGTTTCTCTAGGTCTTGACGGGGGATGCGTTTGCTCACCTAATGCGTGCCGGCCGGATCGGATGAGACTTGTTGAGGAAGACCTTTTGATTTCTCCAGCCTGACTTTCTCAACCCAACGCCTTGCACTGCTGTCGGAGGAATCGATTAATGCCTCCATCACTCCTGGACATACTAACCAGATTCTTATCTACTCCTCGTATGTTTTTCCTTCCCAAAACTTCCTCTCCTTCCATTCGCAAAACGAACCTCCATACAGCATTCCCAAATGTGATATGGGTAGGTGGAGCAGTTGTAAAAACAAGATGAAACATGTTTTCTGTACCTATAAGTTATAAATATTTATTCTGATTCCGGATTTTTTATTGGATTGTCTAGTATCCATAAACTCCATCTAAAGATTCTCAAGAATGCAAGGCTTTCGCTAATTTGGACATATGTATTTATACTGTCTTTTACAGATGTTCGCACTTATGTGAGAATAATGCAGTTACAAAAGCCATTTTCAGATAATTACAAAACTCTACTCAAACAGAGGATATTATATGAACTTGCATACGTCTGTATAAAGATTAAAAAACAAGAACTAAATAAATAAAAATACAACATTATATAAAAGCTCACTCAAATGACAAGTAATGCAAAGAGAGAAAAGAGACACAAGTTGTTTCGGCGAGGTTTAATTACCGGTAAAAAATCGTCTGCGCTTCTGAAGGTTGTTACATAGGTGACATATTTAATGTAAAAGCGTACTTAGAGTAGGTAAAGGTAAAACGGCTTCTCTGCTGTGTCTACTCTTTGAGTTCACAACTTTTTTTATATGCGGTTTTATCAATACCCTGCGTAAATGTATCCCACTGCGATCGAGTGCGAACTAAATCCGGTGAGGAGAAAGGTCGGGAAGGGGGGATGGGACCAAGGAACAATTCATTTCCCTAGTACAAATGCCAGCGAATTGTTGATGTACTACGGCTTTTCATTGTATTACTTTTCCAGATAGCGTAAATGTGAAGATTGTACCTATCAAGGCAGAACAAGAACCCCGAGAAGAAGATGGAAAAATAATTCCTTTTACGGAATTAGACATAGACCTGACAGATGTTAAAAAGGAATGCTTAGAGTACTCTGAAAGATCTTCTGGTAAAATCGATTTTTATTTGTCTAAATTTGTTTTAATAATTTTCATGATTAAATATAGAAACCTACTTATTGAGCTTTATCCGTAATTATTTTCAGGCATGGTAACAAACCTGAAGACGCATCCTGGAGAAAAACCTCGTTCATGTTCCCGTTGTAACTACTCCTTCTCATACAAGTCAGATTTATCAAGGCACTTGCATACCCATACCGGAGAAAAACCTTTTTCATGTCCGTATTGCAACTACTCCTCCTCAAACAAATCAGATTTGAAAAGGCACTTACGCACCCATACTGGAGAAAAACCTTTTTCATGTCCACATTGTAATTTCTCCTACTCGAGTAAATCAAGTTTAACAAAGCACGTACGCACCCATACTGGAGAAAAACCTTTTTCATGTCCCCACTGTAACTACTCCGGCTCATATAGGTCACATTTAACGAGGCACTTACGCACCCATACTGGAGAAAAACCTTTTTCGTGTTCCCATTGTAACTACTCCTGCTCAGTCAAATCAAGTTTAACAAAGCACTTATTCAATCATACTGGCGAAAACCCTTTTTCATGTTCGCATTGTAACTACTCCTGCTCCCTGAAATCAAATTTAATAAGGCACTTGCGCACCCATACTGGAGAAAAACCTTTTTCATGTCCCCATTGTAACTACTCCTGCTCCGACAAATCAAGTTTAACAAAGCACTTGTTCACTCATACTGGTGAAAACCCTTTTTCATGTTCCCATTGTTACTACTCCTGCTCACTGAAATCAAATTTAACGAGGCACTTGCGCACCCATACTGGAGAAAAATGTTTTTCATGTTCCCACTGTAACTTCTCCTGCTCAGATAAATCACGTTTAACGAAGCACTTGCTCATCCATTCTGCTTAAAACCTTTTGTCTTCCTACTGCAGCTATTTATATCCTCCTAATTTAAAAATTCACATTTTAACCTATACTGGAGAAAACCTCATTTTCCCATTGTTACTATTGCTGCTCAAACAAATTATCGTGGACAATACTTACCAATAATGGATAATACCTTATTCGCTTGCCGATGTTATGTTGGTAATAATAATAACCAGCTGTCAGATGCTGATAGTTGGCAAATCTGTCGCGTCACTTGATGTATAACCTTGAACTTGTCAACAGTGCCAATAAACTTCATACATATGAATCGGTTTCTGTGTCTAATTTAAATCAGACATTGTAATTGGCGACGAGGAAAATCAGCAAATATGTTAAAACGTATTAACATAGTATTAACAGTGATTTCGCCGTGGAAAACATTTTTTTCAACATGTCGAATAGTACCTTGCCCGTGCCTCATTTCGAACCAGATTGCGAAAGTTTCAATATGTTTTTGGAACGCATACAAATGTATCTAAAAATTATTAATATTGCAGAGAAAGAAAACATTGAATATTTATGTATATTGATCGGTGCGGAGAAATTCAAAATTTTAAAAGAAACAGTGCATCCGAAAAATCTAGAAGATTTAACCTTCAACGATATTGTAACAACACTGAAGAGTAAATATGAAGAAAAAAGGTGTTCAATTGCGCAAAGATATACATTTTATAACCGGAAACAACGTTCTAACGAAGGAATCGATGATTATATTACGGATATAAAAAGTCTGTCAATATCATGCATTTTGGTGCTTTTCTAGACCAAGCTCTGAGAGATAAATTGGTGTGTGGTTTAAAAGATGATGCAATGACTAGAAGATTGCTATCTGAAGATGAATCCTTAACTTTTGAGAAAGCAAAATTAATTGTCAAAAATATTGAGACAGTAAGCCACACCTCAGAGCAAATTTTACACAAAGAAACTTACGAGTAATCACTATGACTAAATCGTACAGGGGGTTTCACAACTCTGCAAAGAATTTAAGGAAAATGATAATGTTTTGTTCTATTCAAGACATGTGAAAGGTCCTATGAAATGGTTTCAGGGAACTGTTAAGTTAAAATTAAGTCCATGGGTGTATCTAATTCAATTAATCGGAGGAGAGGTGAAAAAGGTTCATGTTAACCAAATAAAAAAAAAGTTGTCTTAAGTCAAAATCAAGTTATGAGAATCCCAATGAATGGCAAGACTTTATAAGTCAGGAAAAAAATTGTTATTGAACCTTTACCCAGCACTAGTGGAAATAATGATATTATAACTAGGTCTGGCAGAGTTTTGAAACCCCCTGTACGATTTAGTCATAGTGATTACTCTTAAGTTTCTTTGTCATTGTTATTTAGTTTGATGTAAAAAAAAAAAAAAGTGGAAGGAGGAAAGGATGTTATGTTGGTAATAATAATAACCAGCTGTCAGATGCTGATAGTTAGTAGGTCTGTCGCGTCACTTGATGTATGACCTTGAACTTGTCAACAGTGCCAATAAACGTCTTACATATGAATCGGTTTCTGTGTCTACAATGTCCTCAGACATTGTAGCCTTATGCAGTTATTCATGTTCACATTCTTATTCACGGTAGAACTTGAATAAGATTCAAAGAACACTTTACAAACTGGGTGAATGACACAGTGGCGTAGCGTACCGGGCGGCACTGGGGGGCGGCAAATTTTCACAATAAATAATAACATTACCTTGGAAAATTTTAAACCATTTCAAATCATTATTTGAACATGTTCTACGATCGTATCGTTTACGAATCCAACTCTTTTTTTTTAATTCATTAAGTTTTTTAATTCATTCAGTACGCATATTATGAGAGTAATACTAATTAAAGCTGATAACTCGCAAACAGATTCACTCTTAATTAAAATCAGAATTGTGTTCAGAATGTATTAACGACTGAATTTCAGTTGTGTATACATCTGCTGATACATTTCGAAAGAGACCATTATTTTATTCGAAGTGCAGTTATAAAATTCTAGTTGTAGATTATGTATGTGCTGCCAGAATCGAAGAGAATCCATTTTCATTTTCTGAGTGAAGTTTTAATTCGGCAAATAAAAATTTAATTTGACCCGTCTAATCACAGGAGACGCAAATTATCTCACACATTTAATTTTAAAATAAAATTGTGAAATTATATCCCACACATTTAATTTTAAATAAATTTGTGTTTGCGATAAAAAGCTAAGTTTTATAACATTTTTTTTAAGAAAGGGAATCTGTATTTAAAATTTTAGGTTTATTCTATTTTAGGTACTTTAATTCGAATCGTAGGCGTGTATTTTTGAGCCAATTCACATTTCCAATATGAAAGGTTTAATGTTTACAAACAATAATGTTCTAATAAGCACGTCGAAAAATTACTTTATCTGGATTTTAGAACAGTTTTGTTTTAATAAAAAGGAACATTGCATGGGAAGAACTGGAAATTTTGTGCGGAAACATTGACAGGCAAAAGATTATAGATATTCTTTTCTTATTATTCGAAGGGTTAAACCAGTTTTCAGGGTGTAAAATTCCATTTGAGAATTCATCTGCTGACACATTTCGAAGGAAAATATCCTCTTATTCGAAATTCAGTTATAATATTCTATTTGCAGACTATGTATGTGCTGGCAGAATCAAAGAAAAACCATTTTCATATTCTGAGTGTAGTTTTAATTCACCGCATACAAACTGGTTTTGTGTTCAGAATACAACGGTAAATTAAATAACGAGTTGCAGATTCATCCTGCATCGAGTGAAGCTTTACATTTGAGTTACATAATGCTGTTAAATTCTGAGAAATTGATTGTTGCGTGTGTAACTATTATTTGGGGACTTTAATGCAGTATCAATCAATCAACTTTGGAGTAGAATTTATATACATGATTTTCATTGAAAGAATACTCGTCAAATGTGATTATTAAAAAAATCCGGCTCGTGTATAAATAGGTCGTAATAAAAAAATAGGATTTCCATATACAACCCCCCCCCCCCCCCCGCTTGAAGTACCCAAATAAGGGTGTAACGGTTATTTTACCTAATATACTATCTTTACTTATCACCGCCATCCAAATACTCTCAATATTTCTCTGTATTCAAAATAAAACAAGTGCAGACATGTGGGTAGATTAGTGTAATAAAAGACGGATTATACCAGTAACAAAGATGCAACATTTATTTAAATACTTTCAATCAATTAAGGGTAGAGCATGATTAAATTGATATAAATCTACCAGGGGTGGTTGATTACCATAGGTAGTCAATTAATGTGAAAACTACTATCTCGGAACATGTGGGTCTCAATAAAAGCAAGTATAATATTTGTTAATCCTGAAGGGCGCCTGTACGGATAACCGAACATATTTATAAGGATTAAATTAAATGCTAAGGATAATAAAATACCAAAGCTAAGCTATAATATCTCGTGATGATTCATTATTAAATATTAATTCGCTCACGCGTGTTTTGGCCATGACCTTTGGCGGCTTGAAGTTCAGCTGTCCACACCATGAAACTCCCCAGAACCAACTGACGAACGTATCGAAACTTCATCTCGATTCGCCCTCTACCGGCGCCTGTACAATTACGGCTGTCAAATTCATCCGGTACCCGCGTGGCTAGAAACTCCTTCTAAATTATGCCAGTACTTGCCCAAACTGCTGCATTACCCCCATGGCCAAGAGAATTTTTGCAAAAAATTCCACTACGCCACCTGGCGTCAGAAATCCTGAAGAGCGAAGGTACCGCTGCCACCAAGAATTCCAAAGTGCTTAACCACTCGAACGATCGCGCGTCAAAAAACTTTTTTCTCCGATTGCTCGCGGTTTTTTGGCGACGATTTTGAATATTTTCCGCCAACATTAAAAAAATCATACCTCCGAATTTTAATATGGGGACAAAAAAACTGATTGTAGTGCTATACAGCCAATGAATTCACCTATATTTTTCTAATTATCCTATATTTTTAGAATTGATAGGTAAATTGTTAAAAAATCTTAAACTTTATAAATGCGCGAAATTTGTGTTTTTGTGATTTGAAATTGCCGCCAGTCGCAGTTTTAAATATCTTTATTGAATATTTTCTACGTTTTTGTGTTCTCTATGGCCTGTTTGATAACCACAGATGCAAGAATATAATAGAAAAATATTTTTTTGTATGTTATGATCTCTTCAAAAGTTTGGTCAGAAAATGATTTTGTAAAATTTGAGTGCGTGACGTGTCAAAATTGAAATCACTGTATTATACTATTTAATAAATTTACCGCAAAAAGTAGTATTACATTAGGAAGATACATTAACTGCCTACAATTATTAATAAGAATAGTCTCCATGTTGGCTTTATTTTATTCATTTGATGAATTATACAGAGAGCCTTTTTCACAATGTCAAAATCATGGTATTACTTTTTAAATAATTGTAAATTATAACTGGAGATTTGTAACCATGTTTTTATATAACGTGCAAAACAAGGAAATAAGGCTTAAAATGAAATATATATCATAGATATAAACATTGCCAATATTTCAGGGGGATATTTTGCAAGTTGATAAAATCCACCAATATTTGACGAAAAATCAATTCTGACAGCTACCTTAAGGTCAAGCTACATAGGGTAAATCAGAATATGTAAAATGATGATGCTGATAAAATTGTATATATATATCAAACCTGTTGTATCAGCGTCGATCGGCAAATAAAATCTTAGTGATATTTTTTTTATTTAAAGGTTGGAATGAAAAATAGTGGAGAGGAAAATAATTGAGGAAACAAATAATAGATTTATAAATTTATTTCCGCCCTAATGGGCTTTTACATTCTTTCAATTAAAATTACACTTATTAATAACATTACAATGGTAGAGCAGCATATTTCGCACACCTAGATAAAGAATAGCACAACTCGAAATAATCCAAAATCGAGTTATTGCCATTTTCGGAATCTGCGTCAAAAACTACACAAACCACAAAGACACCTGTTTAAAAATCTCCATCAATAAAATTTTAGATGGTACTTAAGTCAGTCTTTCTGAATTACTCTACGAAAACCCCCACCAACAATAGTAACGCATCACCAGTTACGACATACCAGCTGTAGGGGAAGGTGCTGTCAATACGCACAAAGACTGGATTATTTCGACTAAGTCTTGTATTCGTGATTAATCGCAGTCAAAGTGCGTAAATATTTTGAGTTGATTTGGTATTCGTGATTGAACTTGTCTTGTTTCTCAGGCGTTCTATATTATATACGGAATCAATTTGATTTGACAAAATTATTAAACAATGATTTTGCCACAAATACTAAAATAACAGGAAATTAATTAATAAACGCATGACACGTCAATTCGATGGTTAAGTAATTAAGCAAATAAATATCCTAGTAAAATAAAATACGATATCTTATAACAATATTTTTAATCGGTCAAATAGAAATCGAGTAAAACGTTTTTCGCTGTTCCTGAAAGAAGAGGTATTTTGAGTTGTACTACTCTTTATCTAGGTGTGCGATTTATTTAAACATTGTTTACACACTTCGTCATAATAAAAATTTATTCAATTGGTTTTTCTCAGTAAATCAATACATAGTTTCATTTTGCCTCGCTCTAGAGTGATACTCTCAGTATCGCTCTGGTGAGAGACTACCATTCAGATTTAAACATTGCTTGAAATGGCTTAGTTTTGTTAAGTGACTAGATCTAAAAAAGCCTCTACAGAAAAAATAACAAAATATATAACTAGGACATAAAAATAAAACAAGTTTGATTTGATATTTTCATGGCCAAAAGTATTAACATGATTTGTTTTTGGGGTGTTATGCCGTGTCGCGCTACCTCATTCTATAACTAACAAACGCTGTCCAAAACGTAGGCTAAAGGAGGTACAGCGAGACGGCATAACACCTCAAAAACAAATCATGTTGATAAAACAAGTTATTTAATGTGTACAATAGCAGGAAAGAATGAGAAAACCTATGCATTTTTTAATATGTATATTTTAATGATCAGAATTGAAATATACATATTAAATGTCCACCAAACCTTATCAGATAGAACTCGTACCTTTGGGTGCTTTGTCGTTATAACATTTTTATGAGATGTAAAAAGAAATGACTTGGTCCTGTCATCCAGGCGCAGGCTATAGTTATTGATGTCCAAAGAAAGTTCATTAAATTTATAAATTATAATTTCACAACTAAAAACAAGAAAAGAAAAAGAAAATAAAAAAACCATCAGTTATTCAATATGGAGAGTGGGGTGGTATGATATGGGACCATACAATCATTGCATAATCCCACATCACACACGTCACATTTTTTTGTAGTTCGTTTGGTAGTTTTGTTTATGGAACACCACACACAATTCAACGTTCGCCCGCTATGGACCGAGAAGTGGTTGCCTTCCAGGACAGTACGCAGAATCTTTCCTTCAACTATTTGGCCAATGGTTCTCACAGTCGGAGGCGGGTTAATTTCCCTGTGACAGAACAGCTGAAGGAGATCCCTCGCAACCTCACTCCTAAAGTTTCGATACAAAATGCGTTTATTTTCCTTGCGGAGCTTTGAACTGTACAATATATACGCATTCTGCACCTCTGAATATCTCCTTTATCCCATTGAAACGTGAGATTTCGCTGGACCAATCGAAAGAGTAACTATCAGATGGCAGAATCGAACGCATTGCCTCTATTTCTACCTGGTCTTGTCTTAGGTCTGCGGCCATATCGGGCTTACGTGCATTGTTCATACGATGATAAGGTTTTGGTGGCATGCATAGGTTATCCTCGTCAACGTCGCTCCCTTCGTCCAGATCCATTTCTAAAACAACAGAAAACACAAATTAACTTAACATTTCTATATTACGAGTACTTACTCCCTTTGGTACAACGCTTTAAGATAATGAACTCTTGGCTCGATCAAGTTAATCAAATATTTGAGGCGCGCAATGTCAGAATAACACAAGGGCAGGTATAAATGAGTTTGAATGAAGAAAAGAGTGTGAGTGCCAAGACCAAATTGTATGGCGGTCCATCCTCTGCCTACCCATGTAGCGAAATGGCGTTGTTAGTTAGTTAGTTAGTTTTATAACTTACGGTCTTCAAATGCCGACTGATCATGGTGAAGAGATGCAGCATCAAATTCACCCGCTCTGTCCATGCCTGGTTCTGAAATGTATATAACACAAATTGATTTAATGTGTCTTTATTTCAATTACGGAACGCCTCTGATATGACGTTTTAAAACAATAATCTCACTGTTTCCAAACACAGACACTTCCTGGCAGAACGGCACGTCCACCCACAGCTCTCTATGGTAGCCATGCTCCAGAGTGTTCAATTCTGAATAGTGGGCTCTCACCAGAGCGATACTGAGAGTATCGCTCTAGAGCGAGGCACAATAAAACTATGTATTGATTAACTTAAATTAGCTTAATGTAGAGAAATGGCGTGAAGGTTAGTTAGTTAGTTTTATAACTTACGGTTTTCAAGTGCCCACTCATCATAATAGAGAGCTGCAGCAACGTCACCCGTCCCCGTTCCGTCCATGCCTGGCTCTGAAATGTACAAAACATAAATTGATTTAATATGTCTATATTTCAATTACGGAACGCCTCTGGTATGATGTATTAAAAAAAAACTCACCGTTTCCAAACTCAGACACTTCCTGGCAGAACGGCACGTCCACCCACAGCTCTCTATGGTAGCTATGCTCCAGAGAGAGATCGCCCCTCAGTTCCCCATCCCGCGATGTCCCAGGTAACGGCTCTGGAGAAGCCGCCCGCGTTGGCACAGCGGGAGCCGTTGCTTGGGTCATTGTGATAGATGGAACGTTGCACAACCACGGTGGGGGAATAGGCGATGGCAGCGTTGAAGGTGTCCCCTGTGAAAAGGGACACGCTACTCTCTCTGGAGATGGAATTCTGAAAACATATACATAAATCATATGAATCGTTGTCATTCACTCGTGAAACAGTAAATAAAAACAATAAGAATTGGAGTAGCGCTGATTTTACTGCATGTGCATAATGCACAGAGCGCTGATCCATCCAACTCTCACGGTGGCAGAAAGCTCTCGGGGAAAAACAATAATATTGTGTAATGCATCTAGAGACGATAACTTACTTTCGTTTAGCTTTTCTTGCAGGCGCGGTGGGGAGCAGGATCCGCGCCGCCTGCTTCTTAAATTTGCGGCTTTCTAGTTCCGCTTGGAAAGAAGCAGACAGGGCCCTAACGTCCTTTAGGGCCCTGGCGCGATCCTCCCGCACCATAACCAGATCAGGGTCACTGTTAAAATAAATTAAAATATATATGATGAGCTCAACGCATAGCCACAGCAAAAAAAACCTTCTTAAAACACATTAAAAAATACTAACACTCCAGACCGAGCTGCCAGTGCCGCTCCACGTCCAGCTCCCACAGCCCCCCTCCCTCTGCCTCTGCCTCTGCCTCTTCCTCGTCCTCGTCCTCGTCCTCTTCCGCTCGGCATTGGTACACTTAAACACATATTTCATGTAGATTTTATATTTTGAATCAAATCATAGATTTTTATATATCTTATCATATAAAATTTTAAAAATATATATTTATACCTGGATTGCGAGACTTCTCGATTATTGGCTCTGTGGAAATTTAAAATAAGTAAATAAATTATTTAATTACAAAACGAAACGAAATAATCCCATATTAATTGTGTGATGGTAACTTTACATCAAATTTCATCTAATAAATTTACGATCTTTTTGACATTTCTACTGAGTTATAAAATTACAAATATCTGGAGAAAAAATGACCACACCTAAATAAAATTTATAATTATCTCTTGGTAATGAATCATTCTAATAGAAAAACACTATTTCAAATGCACAAGTGGAGTAATTACGAATTGAATTGCAAATTAAAAACTTAAAAAACCTAACCCCACCAGAAATAATAGTTTTGTATCGAAAATATGATAAAAAAACTCTGATTTTTTATTCAAATGAGTTGAAAACACATTAATAATTGAATCACGAATACACTATTATATATTATGGCGTTAAAATGCAAAAACTCAATCACTTACGGCATTTTAAAATACGTGTAAATATATCCAATTTCTCAAACAGTTTTGCCTCGGAGGTAAAATAAACTGTCACTTTAAACCGCGAAATATTCCTTCCAGAAACACTATAGAAGCATCGATGTTGCCATGGATGAAAGACAATTTTACCAGCTTTCCAACGGAATAAATATTGGCCAGGAACTGTTAATAATTAAATAATTTTTAATTGTTTACGAGTGGTACGTCATAAACGTCGAATTATTCGACATGGGCAATCCTAGAAGAAAACAAAACGTCGAATTATTCGACATAGTCGCTCCAGTGGTTAACGAGATTTGTGGTGAATGAGTTTGAGCTTCTAGTGCCTTCCCAGCTGTGTCACTTCTCGTAATGTTCTTCCCAAATATGTAGAGATGAATTATCCTCAAGATAATGTTGTAAACCAGTAAGCCTCCCTCGATAATGCTTCAGTGAAGCAGTGAATGAAACTTCAAACTGCCCAAATAATAAGGGCTCAATCCTCTGCTTATGTCAGAGCCACAATCTGTAGGTTGATGCAAATAAGTACTGATCCCTGTAGTTGAAGAAATCCATTTGATGCAGACCAATGCTTGGGTTAAACTTCTGCCTATTCAAGAGCAACTGAAAGTAGGTTGACATAAATAACTGATGTGCCATGTTGATGTAGAATTTCCATTTGACGCAGTCCAAATGCTTGTGTTAAAACTTCTGCCTATTCAAGAGCAACTGAAGGTAGGTTGACATAAATAAATGATGTGCCATGTTGATGTAGAATTTCCATTTGACGCAGTCCAAATGCTTGTGTTAAAACTTCTGCCTATTCAAGAGCAACTGAAGGTAGGTTGACATAAATAAATGATGTGCCATGTTGATGTAGAATTTCCATTTGACGCAGTCCAAATGCTTGTGTTAAAACTTCTGCCTATTCAAGAGCAACTGAAGGTAGGTTGACATAAATAAATGATGTGCCATGTTGATGTAGAATTTCCATTTGACGCAGTCCAAATGCTTGTGTTAAAACTTCTGCCTATTCAAGAGCAACTGAAGGTAGGTTGACATAAATAAATGATGTGCCATGTTGATGTAGAATTTCCATTTGACGCAGTCCAAATGCTTGTGTTAAAACTTCCTCGAAGAAAGTAGAAAACCACGTGAGCGAAAAATAATTACTGAGCTATCGTTAAGAAGAAGCAATTACTACGTATTAAGGTGAAATAAAAACTTATATAAAGCAAATATTTAGATTGAGCTAAAATAATTTGACCTAAACATGAAAAGATTTAAACAAAAGAAACTTGACTCTAAACCCACATTCCACTCAAAACTTATGGAAATATTTATCCACAATACTGTTATAATACCATTGAAAATTTAATAACATCTAAAATCTTGACACCTATCAATAAAAATTTCAAATTGTAGAAAACCAACCCCTCAAAAGAAAATAACATAAAGTTAAGGTAATGAAACAACCACTGACATCTGTTGAACAGCGGAGAAAGATGAATAATCCTGTCAATATTAAATGGTTGAGATCCCGGAATAAAACTCCAAGAATGAGTAAGAAAATTTAAGAATTTAAATCAGTCACACAGTTCCATTTTAAAAGACAAACATGTGCCTTCAAATGAGTTCCGAGCTCTAGAACCGACTTAAAGTCACATGCCGTGTCAAAAAGGAACTGTGCAAGAAATGTAAAAAATTAACTGTGAAACTAAACATCTAATATTATGTACTCACTCTATAGAGATACTAATTAAATTTCCATTTAAAATGCATATATAATTAAACTTATGAAAAATTAATTGTTATTATTATTTTAATTTATTAATTGGTAATAATTATGTTACCCGAAGTAAATTTATACATTATCGTATGTCTCCAGAACTCGTTCCTGACTATTTGAAATAAACATGCAACGGAGCTTCCTAAAACTCAAAATAGATAGTTTCTGCGAACTTCTGAGATTATGCGCAAGTATCAAAGTAAGATTGTATGACTATAAACACAAATGATCCGTAAAGTTTCTCTATGGAGAATTATTTTAATACTTTGTGTAAAATAATCAATAAATTTAGATCTTATAAAATAAGAATACTGTTTTATCTGTATTTCTTTGAAGAATGCATCACCCGAGCTAACATTATTATAACATACATAAGTAAAGAAAACCCATTTCCTTGACTTGGAAAATTCCCATGCTGCGAAACTTCCTAAAGCTCCCAAATAGATTATTGTCAGCTTCTGAGGCTATTGATTATGTATAATTATCACCATGAAAATACATGTGGAATTTTCCAAGGTAGAAACCGTATGTACGACACCATTCAAGTAAATAATTACTACATGTAACCATAAATTATCAACCATGTACAAAACCATGTAGTATCATTATAAACACAATTCATATTTTACAAATAGCAAGGTTTACCTACAGGGAAAGGAACCCACTAATTTTTATCAGTTCAAAGCATGAGCGTAATGGCCAATTACCCCCATGCTCTGAAGGAAAATTTTCATACAAATTACCATATTCATATACTACACTAACTATCACAAATACAAAGGACAAACAACCACAAAACAATTAACATATAGCACTCAATGTGTGGACACAAGTTTCATGTCATAGTCATGTCATCACATTGAATGTATTTTGCAAACATAAGGTCAAAATGCATGCAAATTTGACTAACTATCGGTACTTAAGACCGAATTAAATCCCAATACGGAAAGATTCTATTTTCTTACTGAAAGGAAATAAATTAAACCGCTGACTCCTCAGCATGCTCAGACTTTAAAATGTCCTTCGCGTGGAAAATACCTAAAAGCTTCCCATCCATGTCAGCCAACTGGTATGCCACAGGGGAAATTTTCCGCACAACCTTACTTCTAATAAATTTTGGAGCCAGTTTAGCTGAAAAGTGTTTAGAAGCATCTGAAAGAACGAAAGACCTCCGCCACACTACGTCGCCTTCCGCGTACTGAACCTCCCTCCGACGAAGATCATATTGACGTTTGTTGCGTTCATATGACTGTCGCAAAGCTGTGCGCACCTGTGAAAAAATATCATTTAACTCTTGCAAACCTGCAGCCCAGGAATCCCGTTCAGCAAATTTAATTTCCTCCGCGTTGAAGTCAGCTCCTATGTAGTCCTTCCCTGACATGATGATTTCCCTGCCAAAATTGAGGAAGAAAGGAGTGTAACCAGTGACTTCGTGCACAGCAGTGTTGATCGCTAATTCTATCTCAGGTAAATAATTTGCCCACATTCTGTGGTCAGTGCCTACATATGAAGCGAGGGCAGAGACTAAAACCTTATTAACTCGCTCAACAGGATTGTTTTGAGGGTGATATCTACAGTTGTAGAAAAGGTGCCGAATGTGAAATTTGCTAACCAAAGCCTTCATGTCCCGAGATATGTACTGTGGACCATTATCTAACACAATAGTATCTGGCACTCCAAACTTGTAGAATATTTCATTTTCTAAAATACTAGCGATATTGCTACCCGTTGCCTTCCTTAGAGGGAATAGCCTAGTAAATTTGGAGAAAAAATCAGAAACTACTAACAAGTATGTATAGCCTTTTTTGTAAGAATTCGGATACGGACCCAGCAGATCTGTGGCAATCATCTGCCAAGGACGCTGCACCAACTTGGGATTTCCCATTAGCCCTGGCGGTAACAAATTTGTGCTTTTATACCCTAAGCAAATCTGACATTTACTAATGAACCGTTTGACATCAGCTGACATTTTAGGCCAATAATATTTAAGTTTAATCCTATTCAAGGTTTTCATAATCCCGAAGTGAGCACACACTGGAGGAACGTGGTGTTCTAAAATAATGTTCTTTCTAACCTCCTTTGGCATAACTTCCTTCCAGTCATATGACCTGTGAAGAGCGTCCATGCTTTGGATGTGTTTAAAAATCCTATCATTTTCCACTTTCCAAGCTGAATATTTGTCCGGATTAGCTAAAATTTTCTCTCTAAGCCTGATGTACCACGAGTCGGAAGTACTAAACTTTTGCGCTAATGCATTTACTTGTAGGGGATCACGCGATAACGCATCCGGAATGACATTGTCTTTACCCTTTCGGTGAATAATTTCAAAATTAAATTGCTGCAGTCTTACTGCCCAGCGTGCGAGCCGTCCACTGGGCGACTTTAATTGTGTTAACCACTTGAGACTATAGTGATCTGTAATTATTCTAACCGGAATAGGTGAACCCTCAATGTAACCTCTAAACTTTTCCAGAGCAAAAATCATAGCGTTTAACTCCCTCTCCGTTGTGGAGTGATTCCTCTCTTGTGCAGATAACGACCTTGAAATGAATGAAATCGGGTGCTCTATTTGATTTTCATCAAATTGACTTAAAACTGCCCCGAGGCCTACGCTCGATGCGTCACAACTAATAGTGAAAGGCTTACTAAAGTCAGGGCATGCGAGAACCGGATCGTTAACTAGGATATTCTTTAATTAACAAAAGCCGATTGCGCCTGTTGATTCCACGCAAACTTTTTCCCCGCGAATTCCTTCTTTGTTAAGTTGTGTAAAGGAGACGCAATAATTGAAAAGTTATGGATAAACCTTTTGTACCACGATAGCACCCCAATGAATCTACGTAGACTCTTTTGAGACGTAGGGGTGGGAAAATCCACAATTGCTTTTACTTTCTCGGGATCAGTGCGAAGCCCTTTACTGTCTACAATGAAACCTAAATATTTTAAAGAGTCCCTGCAGAAAACAGACTTTTCCACATTTATAGTAAGGCCTGCGGCTTGTAATTTCTGTTTCACCTGTCTTAGAAGTTCTATATGTTCTTCAAATGAAGAGCTTATTATAATAATGTCATCCAGATAACAGAACACTTTGCCATCAAATTGTGGCCCTAGCACCTTGTCCATTAACCTCATCATGCGGGAACTCGCTCCGTGGAGGCCAAAAGGCATGGTCACAAAGTGAAACAAGCCTCTTTTAGGGATTGTAAATGCGGTTTTCTCTTTTGAATTCTTTTCTAAAGGAATTTGAAAAAAAGCGTCATTCAAGTCTAGCGTTGTTAAATACCGAGCACCCCCCAAGCTATTCAAGATGTCAGAAATGAACGGTGTCGCGTAGGCGTCGCGTTTAGAGTTTGCGTTCAAAAGTCTACTATCAAGACATAACCGGTACGTGCCATTCTTTTTTGGTACTAAAACAATTGGATTATTCCACGCGCTATTGCTGGGTTCAACCACTCCCAAAGCTAACAGTCTGTCTAATTCCTTGTGTACCTGCGGAAGTAGGTGCGGTGAAATCGGATAAATGCGTTGCTTAATGGGAGAGCAATTACCTGTGTCAATGACATGCTTCTCTAAGGATGTTCTACCTAACCGATTACCCGAATAGGAAACATACTCCCGAATTACTTTATTTAAGACTGAGCGTTGCGAAATGGATAAGTTTTCTGCATTTTCTAAACCTATTACATCAGCTCTACACTGTGTTTTGACCGACTCCTTAGAAGCCATCAATTTTGATATTCTTGGACAAATATTGAAGATTTTCCAAAAATCACAGCCTAGAATAATGTTAGCATTTATCTGAGGCATAACCACAAAACTGAAAACCCTCTCTGTGTTATCAAAACGAATCGGTACCGTAATTTTATACGAACAAACAACAGAATGACCTGTAGCCGAAACTAAAGAAAACTTAGTGTCAAGCTTGGAAAGCTTGAAACCTAAATCTAAGAATTTCCTATGAAAATTGTTACCTAAAATGGAAATGTGAGAGCCCGAATCTAAAAGACCAGAAAAATTTAACCCTAAAACTTGAAAAGAAATGTGAGGACGGTTGTCCCTGTTTACCGCTCCCATCTCCTTTGAAGTATTTAAGTTTTTATAAAAATCTCTTACTACAGCCAGCCAGGAAGCCCATTCCCCGGACGTCTCCTCGGCGAGCGTCGACGTCTTAACGCCCGCTGTCTGGAACTCCGGGGTATTCAGTTTTTTGAACGGCGGCAGCCACAATCTGGAGACTTCAGTCCTGGTCTTCCGCAGCGGAAACAATGCACGCCCCTGGAAACGTTATTAGACGGGCTAAGATTATCATGGTTCATAAAACGACGGTTATTTCTAAAATTGGGATTGACATTTCCTGAATTATTATTATTCCTACCATTGTTCCTGTTATGTGAATTGTTATTCCTGACAAAATTTTGATTATTAGATGAAACAGTAGTAGAAGGAACCCTGTCACTGGAGCGGCTGTCCGCTAACTCAATCATTTTCCCAAGTTTTTTCAGAGTACTGATATCCGGAATTACCGATAGCGATAACTTTTGAATATATCTAGGCAACATATTACATTGTAAAATCTCCAATAATTCATCATCAGGTAATTTCGATGACAAACGATTATTTAAAATGAGAATGCGAGTAATAAAAGAGTTTAAATTCTCCTTCTGCATTTGAACGGTAGCTCTCAGTTGAGCCAACAGTCGCCTCTCGTGATCCAGAAACTCATATTCCTCTTTCAGAGCCACGACGATGTCAGACCATGATGCAAATGAGGAGCGATTTACTCTGTACCATAGGAGTGCATCACCAGAAAACAATTCAACAGCAGATGTAAAAAGTGAAACTTTACTCACATTTCGAGCTAGTGCGAGCTCTTCGATTCTCTCTATAAAATCGTGTACGCCAGCTGAGCCGTCAAAAGTAATGTTCCACTTGTGAACAGGAACCGACAAAGGGGACGAAACGGGAATCGATGCAGCTAAGTTATCACCAGGTTTCGCCATGTTGATTGTATCTGCTTTACTCCTTGTGACAATAGTATATTCCATAACCTAACTACAAAGGGATTATAAAACAAAAAGTTATTAGAACATGCGACAGCACAAGATGTTACACCAATACTCGGAAATAATTCCCATGCATCTCAAGATAAAATTATAAATAAAATGTCGCCAGATAACTGGAGACGTTTGAAAAGCGCAAAAAAAACGCCGGTGAGTTGGTTCCTTGCAAAGCAAAATTGTAAACTTAAAAACTACCGGGAGACACGTGTCTATGCAGGTGTTCAACAAGCCGCCATTGACCACAACACACATGACGAACAACAAATCATCACGAGATAATACAAGTGAAAGAACAATAAAATAGACGAGCACATGTCCGAGACGCCACATTAAGTTCTTTTATAACGTTGGGCCCAGATTGTAACGGTTATTTTACCTAATATACTATCTTTACTTATCACCGCCATCCAAATACTCTCAATATTTCTCTGTATTCAAAATAAAACAAGTGCAGACATGTGGGTAGATTAGTGTAATAAAAGACGGATTATACCAGTAACAAAGATGCAACATTTATTTAAATACTTTCAATCAATTAAGGGTAGAGCATGATTAAATTGATATAAATCTACCAGGGGTGGTTGATTACCATAGGTAGTCAATTAATGTGAAAACTACTATCTCGGAACATGTGGGTCTCAATAAAAGCAAGTATAATATTTGTTAATCCTGAAGGGCGCCTGTACGAATAACCGAACATATTTATAAGGATTAAATTAAATGCTAAGGATAATAAAATACCAAAGCTAAGCTATAATATCTCGTGATGATTCATTATTAAATATTAATTCGCTCACGCGTGTTTTGGCCATGACCTTTGGCGGCTTGAAGTTCAGCTGTCCACACCATGAAACTCCCCAGAACCAACTGACGAACGTATCGAAACTTCATCTCGATTCGCCCTCTACCGGCGCCTGTACAATTACGGCTGTCAAATTCATCCGGTACCCGCGTGGCTAGAAACTCCTTCTAAATTATGCCAGTACTTGCCCAAACTGCTGCAAGGGGGCGGCAAAATTTTCTTCCGCCCCGATGTTCTGAGTGTAGGTTTAATTCACCACAAACAGATTAATACAAATTAAAACCAGTTTTGTGTTCAGAATGTAAATGCAGGCCGGATCAAAGAAAAACCGTTTTCATGTTTTAGTGTAGTTTTAATTCACCGCGTACAGATTTAATTAAAACCAGTTTTATGTTCAGAATGTAATTGCCGGCAGAATTAAAGAAAAACCATTTTCATGTTCTGAGTGTAGCTTTAATTCACCACATACAGAAGTAATTAAAACCAGTTTTGTGTTCAGTATGTAATTGCAGCTAGAATCAAAGAAAAACCATTTTTATGTTCTGAGTGTAGTTTTGATACACCACATATTTAGTTTAATTTAAACCAGTTTTGTGTTATCAATATATCAATAAGTTGCCAATTCATCGTGTACCGAGTGAAGCTTTGCATTTGAGTTGCATTCCATACGTATGCGTGATGAAGGTGCGAAATTCTATTACAGGCATACCATTCTCGATTTCTGAGAGCAGTTATATATAAATTTGTAGTAAAATTTATCAGCATGATTTTATTGGAAGAGTACTTGTACATAGGATTATAAAAATTGGTATAAAAAAATAGGATATCTAACCCCCCCCCCCCCCCTCTGGTCAGCGCTTGAAAATCTGCGAAAAAAGTACCTGTAGAAGTTACGGGGGGGGGGGGGCGGCAAAATTATCCTCCGCCCCGGGCGGCCGAAACCCACGCTACGCTACTGGCTGTGTGGATGGTTTTTTAACCTGTCAAGGGCCAGGGTTTTTTGGAAAATTTTTTGGAAATTACCTTAAGAACAAGAATGGAGGAAGCTATTCTGACTTTTTCCTTAGTACAGTTTCTTTATACAAAAAATTTAAAATCGCATCCAAATTATTTGAATCAATATTCTTTTTTGAAATTTGATCCGCCCGCATATACGCGTTCCTGGCCTGTCACAGGTTAAGGAAAGGAAGGATAGGAAGTTCTGTGAAGGAAATATGTATGAAGGGTTTGTAGGAATCTGGGGTTCAGTGTGACCAGGAATGACGGACGTATATACGTTATTTGGATCTTATTGCAAAGTGGAAATTCTTTTGCCTTCCGACAATATACGTCCAATTTTCGAAGGGCGAAAAATTAAATAAAACAAATGGTAAGATTATTTAATATATTACAAATAAACAATTTTATTACAAGTTAATAAGCACTGCATTAAAATGTTTTTTTTCTTATCACTACACTAACACTTTCTACGCTGGCAGCACTGGTTTAACTATTATTTTTATCTATGGCGGCTTGATATAACTGAATAAATTTATCTTAAAGCTGTTCTCATTATTAAATACAGTGAATTAGGTGCAATGGCAAGTCGTAATATAGAAGTAATTTTTTTTTTTTTTTACAGTGAATACCGCACAAGAATCTCAACTGCTCCCGTCTGGAGCCAGTGAGACTATGGCATCCCCAATTGGGGTATGTTGTGAGGCTGAAGGTAGTGGGGAGGGAACCGCTGGATGTGAAAAAGGAATGTTCTAACCTTTCTGAAAGCAAGGAACAAACGTCAGGTAGGACCGAATTTCTTATTTATTTTATCAATTTAGAAATGAGTCATGTAATTGGATATACAGGAGGAACTTACGCTATATCAACTTTCATTGATTTTTGGCGAAAACCGCAAAAAAATGTCACATCTCTAGCAGAAATAAGTAATTGTATTTCAAAATATTTGTAAAATACTTGGGGCACATCATCACTGAAGACCTCTCGGATGATGGTGATATTGAACGACAGAGGAGATGTTGCAGTGTTTGGTAAATATTTCCTTATCGAGTCCACGCTCAAACACACTTTAAAAAATTAAAACAAATTGTACTTGGTAGATTACATTTAGTAATAAGAATTTCAGTAACCGGAATTGAAAAATATTGCATTTTAATAGTTATTTTGTTATCTTTAAAAACGCGAAATATCATTTATCAGAGAACGCCATGTTGTTAATTACGACGGCAAACGTCTCGCGTGATTTTTCGTGTTTATGAAACCGAACAAAATAATGATTATTACGCATTATCATTTCCGAAGGTTGTAATTCGTACTTATTATTGTCTAACTGACAGAAAGTGATTTTGATGAAAATGCGTATTTCATCGTCGTAATTAACATGGCGGTCCTTGAAAAATTACATTTAGCTTTTTTAAAATAAAGAACATTAAAACGCAATATTTTTCAATTCCATTTATTGAATTACTTTTTTTTTTATTTTTTTTTTTTTTTTTTAATTTTCTTTATTCATTTTGTTTATTACATGATTGTTTTACATGGTATTTCGACTACCAAGCTAGGCAAATGCCCGTATTATGGTAGTCGAGATTCATAAGATGTTATATTAAGTATATAATATTAATAATCATCCATATATATGTAGATGAAAGTACAAACACATAGCATACATATTAAGGAAAATATTCATACTAGTATTAGGTACATGATCACATACAGGAAAGGAGTTAAACTAGGTGAATCTTGTATAAATAAAAATAAAATAGAATAAAAAATAAAAATAAAAGTAACAAATAATAATATTTAAAGAATAATAGAAATAAAAAATAAGAATAAGAATAAATATGTAAATCATCTATACAGATGAACAATGATAGTCTTAGACCCCAAAAAAAAAAAAAAAACAACAGCAAGTATTCCTAGGCAGCATATGAAATGGACGCACAATGTCAAAAAATATTAAAAAACATCAGCGTAGTATAAAGTTTTGGTTGAAAATTAATTTAGAGATAAGATTTTTTACTCGAGAAATATGAAAAAATATGAACAGTTTTTAAGATGTAAGGCATTCTTTATAATATTTCCTTCCCTGAGTAAATAACCAGTTCTGTATATTAATGGCAAAAAGATCATCAGTTTTCGATGTCTTATTATCAATACTCAGTAAGTTGAACATTTTAGGCGCGATGTAAGAGTACTGTCGTTGGGCGAAAGCTGTTTTTGTTGGAGGAATTTTGCATTTTTGGTGTGATGAATAGCGGGTGTAAATATTTTGTTGAGTTTTGAGTGTTAAATCATTTTTCCTTATGTCTATGAGAATTGTCTTAACTTATAATTGTCTAATGTCTACGATTGCGAATTTTTTAAAAAGTGGCTCTGATGGGTGAGATGGGTGACATTTTAATATAATCCTTAGTAGCAACTTTTGAATGAAGATCATGGGATATATAATTGACGCTGCACAGCCTCCCCATCCCACGATACCGTATGTGGCTATTGATTGAAATAGTGCAAAATATATGAATCTCATTGTTTGAAGGTTCAGGATTGATCTGAGAGAGAGAAATATATAGCACAATTTGCGGAGTCTTTTTGTTGTGAAATTGACATGGTCCTCCCAACGCAGTTGGTCATCTATAACAATCCCCAGATATTTAATTTGGTCGGATTTTTTTAGGTTGGTACATGAGCAATTATTGTGGGGAGGCGTAGGGGTAATATGGTTCTATGCGCATGAGTGAATGATAAGATTAGGACAGTTTTGAGGAGGAGTGACTTTACGTATGGAGAAAAGTAAATATTTTGTTTTGTCAATATTAAGAGTCAGAAGGTTGTCGTCTAACCAATGTTTTACTTTATTTATGCCCTTATTTGCTTTTTCCATAGTTGAGTTCCAATTTTCAGCTTCAAAGATGATTACCGTATCATCGGCAAAAGATATTATAGTTCCATCAATTTCCAAGTTACATAACGTGTTAATATATATTAGAAAGAGAAGTGGGCCTAATACACTGCCTTGAGGCACACCGTACGTGATTGGTAAACTTGTACTTCTGTATTCTTTAGCAGAATTTACAAGAGACGATTGCGACCTATTTGTTAGATAGTTCTCAAACCATTTGAGGGGAGTACCTTTTATTCCTATCTGAAGGAGTTTCTTCAAAAGTATGCGGTGAGAGACAGTATCAAAGGCTTTGGCTAGATCCAAGAAAACAGCGAGGGGCTTGCGGCCTTTATCAAGGTTATCAGAGATTGCTTTTGTGAAATTTGCAATTGCATCTGCGGCACTACGACCTTTGCGGAAGCCATATTGATTTCCTGACAAAATGTCATTGTCTTCGAGAAATTTGTACAGCCTTCGTTTTACCGCTTTTTCAATTAATTTTGATATCGGACTCAGCAAGGATATTGGTCTATAGCTATTCACTGATGATCTGTCCCCTGATTTATAGATAGGAATAATTGTTGAGTGTTGTAAAGAATTTGGGAAGAGGCCAGTTTGAAAGCTTAGATTTATGACATGTTTAAGGGGCTTAGTGATGATTGGTTTGAGGTGTTTGATCAATTTAGTGGATATATTGTCGATTCCAGTTGAATGTGTGTTTTTGAGTGATGAAATAATTTCAGTGATTTCTTGTTCTGTGGTAGGAGTGAGATTAAATGGATCATAGCTAAGATTATCGATCGATATATATTATTTGCAAGGTTAAATTCTGACATTCCGTTTTTATTTAAAATATTATTTGCTAAGTCTGATCCGACTGTGGAGAAGAATTTATTGAAATGATTTGCGATTTTTTCTGGATGATTTGTTGTATCTAGTGTTTGGTCTGCAATGGTTATTTTATTTATAGGTGTGGTAGTTTTTTTGGTATAGCAAATCTCTTTGACAATATTCCAGATTTGTTTATTGTCATTGGCAGCTTCCTTGATCTGTTTTCTATAGTATTCGTCTCTAACTTTACAGATTATTTTTTTACAAGCATTTCTGTACCGTTTGTAAAATAGGAGAGATTCGTGATTATTGGGATTGTTTTTACAAAATTTGTGAAGTTTATTACGCTTGTGAATACAGTGTAGAATGCCATTTGTTATCCAAGGCTTAAGTTTAATTTTGCGACTACTTTGTTTGTTGTTAGTGTTGGATGTGAAACTTTTTAAATGGTTATGTATGGTGTCGATAAGAAATTCGCACGCTATGTTTGGATCGGTGAATTTATAGAAATTTGACCAGTTTTCCTTGGAAACCAGTTTGAATAGCGTGTCATAGCAGATTTTCTTCGTGGGTATTTTAGATGTAGGTGTTTTTTTAATAACATGTGAAAGGGGGGTGATAGTAGCATAATGGTCTGTAACCGTGCATTGGTATACGAGAGATTTGGTATTCAATTTACATTTAGCAAAGACATGGTCAATGCAACTGGCGCATAATTCTGATACCCGAGTGGGGGCCGTAATAGCTGGAATAAAACCTTGTAGTGTTAGTAAGTTCATGTACTCATTTGCTTGGGGATGCATCGCATTTATGATATTAATATTAAGGTCACCAATAACAAGTACATTTTCACAATTCCTCATACACGATAAGGATTGATTAAGTGAGTTTAAGAATGGTGTTATATTAGATTCACTCGGTGATCGGTATATAGATAATATCGTTACGCTATTTTCTATTTCGAGTTTAAGACAATTTGAATTTGTGATTGAGATTTCTTTAACAGAGTGTTGTATGTGATTTTTTATGTATGTAATTACCCCATCATTTTGAGATTTATTATTCTGTGTGTTGTATTGGTTATAGTCCTTTATAGTTTTTGGAATAAAGTTATCTTTAATCCAGCATTCGGTCAGAATAAGTAAGTAAAAATCTGAATTAAGGTCTGTGAGCAGTATAAGGAGTTCATTGAAATTTTTATTAATTGATCTGATATTCATGGAGAATATTTTAAGGTTAGATTGATATAAGATTTGTCGGACTTCTGTAGCATTATTTGTTTCGGTACATGGAATCTGTGAGATGTTGTCTAATACATTTGTTATGTCTTCCATTTTTTTAGAATTACTTAAGTATGAACTAATAATGTGCCAAAAACGTAGTTCGGTATTGGTAACAGTAAATTAATAACATCGTAAGTAAAAAAGTATATCTCTATTGTTGGTTATTATTTTATTTCATAGTCTTCTTAGTATTTTTTTTTTGTTAACTTCTTTAGAACATAATAATAATTGCTTTTATTCAGACAGTAAAAAACTTTACATTATCTATAACACTTATCATGCATCGACTCTCTGCTCTCTGTCTGTATGTCACTAGTTGACAAAGGCCTCCTCCAACTGTCGCCATTTCTCTTTATCATTAGCTACTCTTGTCCGTGTACCACCTGCTGTGGCTTTGACTTTAGAATATACAATTAAAAAATTGCTATGAAAGCTAGTCTGGAATTCAATATTATACCTTGGTATTTGAGTTGGGACAAATATTATTGAATGTTCGTTTATTTAATCTCAACGATATAAATATACCGTACACAATAATAACACGCCACTGTTCAATATAAGCGTTAGAAAATACTATACATAAACAATAAATTTATAATAAAAACTCAGTGTAGCATTTGATCATAAAATACAATCAGAAAGCATAATGTTTGGAGAACACGGGACACTGGTCATTTTGCTGTAGCGTTTTGTTGGTAAGCAAAAGAGTATGCAAATTTATT